>JAGFPH010007695.1:3063-20916 GCA_018207615.1 Philaenus spumarius | reverse complement strand
GATCTTATTTAGAGTTAGGAGCAATTAATTAAGTACTGGTGCAATGGACCTTATTTAGAGATAGGAGCAATTAATTAAGCACTTGTGCAATGGTCCTTATTTAAAGTTAGTCTTGTGTTCGTATAGTTGCACGAACAAATCACTAAAGAACATCGGCATTTCATCTCACAGGTAAGTTTTTAAGCCTTATTGTATAGCAGTACTGTTTTAAACTTGCCTTGTCACAAGAAATATTGTTTTTAAGCTTTATTTATATCCTTGGTATTATAATGTTTTAATAGTCAAATTTTCAACCATTTCCAGATAAAATGGCAGTTAGATGGAAAAGTAAGCAATTTAATAAATATATTTATACAAACTTTTCCATTTGTTTTAATGGAAGAAAAAACTGTTGAAGTTTTTGACACACCCTGTTTGCTTTTTATTTTGGATGCCTTATTGACAAAAACCGTGTAAATATTTTCCATTAACATAAACTGTTTTCGAACGCTCTGCACGGATTTCAACTTAATTGACCAACTTAAAGCAAACAAAAACCGAAATCAACTAAAAATGCTTACTATATTTTAATTTAAACATTGGTTGTTACATATTATGTATAAAACAACTGATTTGGATTAAAAACTGAACATAATTTTAGGTTAGGCCTACAATGTACCAAAACACGTTAATTGGAAACCAATTGGGCTAATTTAGAATCAGGTTTTTCACAATTCTGTACAACTATCAGTTTTATTAGATTAAGGGTCGGCTCTAGCTGTCGGCCATGTTGGCTGATACTCCATAACACCAATGTTAAATTAAAATCCAAATTTTTCCTTTATTTTTGATCGGAAAATTATAAGCGATATGTCATTTTAAAGCTATGGTCAATATGCATGCAAATGGCTTTTTCAAAATTAAGAAAAATATTTTGTTTAATATTTATTAACAGTTTAAAACATTGATTTTTAATTTTTTTTTTATGTTGTCACTATTAATTGTAACGAAAAACTACCAAGCCATTCGCATGAAGAATTTCGTCCCCAAGAGTTTGGTATTTTTTTATAAACGCTATTTGAACAATTGCGGGTTTTAAATGGATTTAGGATGAGCAATGTCCGTGTAACCCACCGCCGCTATAGGGTGATTTTAAATATTTTTTACGTTGTAGCTATTAATTATAGCGAAAAATTACCAAGCCATTTGGATGACGAATTTTGTCCCCAAGAGTTTGGTATTTTTTTTTAAAAACGCTATTTGAATAATTGCGGAATTTAAATGGATTTAGGACGAGCAATGTCCGCGTAACCTACCGCCGCTATACGGAGTCGCAGGTTGCTTTCTGTTTTACTAGAACCGACCCTTAAGTAAAACCAAACAAAAGGTTTACGGTATTATCTATAAAGGTTTACAAACTATAAATCTAAATTTGTGTAGTATATTCTTAAATTGTAAAACCATTTTACAATTTGATTACTTAAGTGAATGTAATGAAATGGAATAAACAATTTAAATTAAATAAAGCAATAACGAAGCATTGCGCGTCCACTAGTACATAATAAAATGAACACAGTTTCTCAAAAAAACGTTTAATAATCAAAGGCGTGTTTGATCAAGTCATCCATCGATCATCAGTGACGGTTACAGTGACAAACTTATAACTAACTTAATAATATGGTTCATAACTATATGTAGGCACTGTTTCAGTAGGGGCGTGGTCTAAATATGTAGCAACCAGTAAGGTAAACAGTACGTGGATATTAATATAATTGAAGGAATATATAATGAAATAAAAATAAAAACAAACCAGTAACTTGCCTAAAAATACAATAATTCTTTAAATACAGGTAAAATAAATCGTGATACACCTCGATATAATTATTTAAATGCATTGTTATATCGACGTAAAACCTTTGCCATATCTACTATAACAATTTTGCAGGTGTTTAAGGGGGTTAAAAATGTTGCCCCCCTTTTGAAGGGGGGGGGGGTAAAGGGAGCACCTTAAATTTTTGAATGGCAACCCTTATCTTGTGACATATCATTGAAAAGCCCTTTTAAAACCATGAATTTCTGTGGTAAGAAAATCAAAATCAACTAACGCACTCGTTCGCTACTCTCAAATATGTTATTTTGTAAGTTATTTTTAAAACTTTATTTTATTCAAAAGAAGGAAAGAGATATGAAAACTCTGATCGAGGGACAGTTATTCACCGTGAATAAATTTTGAATTGTGATTCAGAGAAGATTAGCTACGATATTGCGGACAAACATATGTCTGCAATCTATGGCACAATATCCGTACTAAAGAACCAGTTGAACAAATGCAAAGACATCACTTTAACCACGGCAAAGGATTAAACACCAGACCATTTCCAACTGAAAAACATCATGAGAAAATGTTAAGATGAATACATTTTACTCGTGTTTTGATCATGATTTCAGAAAGGCAATTTAAGTGTTAGTGCGCGTATATGTTGTGTAATTGTCTGTAAGTTTCACCTAATGATGACGCATTGATAGGCGAAACAGCTTTAGTGATAACTACAATGTAAGATTTGCAAAATCGATATACGATATAATTATATAAAATCGTACGCACAACTGAAAATAAGTAATACTTTGTATTCATTTTACAAAGTACAAAATTGCACTTTTTTGATCATTGTCGGTTTTAGTTTAATTAATTTTCATTCATTCATGAACCGTAGGCTATATCATAATTCATTTTGTGTTTATACACTTTCATACTAATTTTAGTTCTATTCAAAGTGGAAAACGAATAATTTTATTTTCATGCAAACATAAAGTATTCCAAAATCGGACTGGAGCTTTGTGTTTACTTCTGTAGCCCTTTTAGTGACCCCCCCCCCCCCCAACCTTCTCCGACTATTGACCCAGTAAAAGGACGTTTAATGAAAACCCCAACTCTTTGTGAAAGCCGTACAGAGTGTTCGGAAACAGTGTATGTTAATGGAAAATAGTTCCACAGTTTTTTATCAATAAGGCATCCAAAATAAAAAGCAAACAGGGTGTGTCAAAAACGTCAACAGTTTTTTCTGCCATTAAAACAAATGGAAAAGTTTGTATAAATATATTTATTAAATTGCTTACTTTTCCATCTAACCGCCATTTTATAGGCAGCTACATTATTGTAATTTTAAAGATTTTTGTGCAATAAAATAAATATTTTGTATATGTAAATCAAAAGGAGTTGTAATTTTGCATCCACTTATTGTTATAAAGAGCCAATTTCAGAATTTTGTTGTAGCTTAAATAACGGAGTTGCAAAAACAAATAAACGGTACCAGGAACTGGCACATATTTTCTCACAACCATATTTAAATTATTAAAAAGATTCATTGTGACTTCATAATTGTAGGTGGGGTAGGAGAGGCGATTTTAAAGTAGGAGATTAACTAATACATATTATTATTATTAGCTAGAAAGAAAATTATTCGATCGATTTCGAACAAATTTGCACAAAACACGTCTATTAAGCCTGTATAGATGCACGAAAAAAGGTTTTGAAAACTTTTGAAAAACAACCCCCTTTTTGGAAACCCCCCCAAAAATCAGTTATTATTATTATTATTATTAGCTAAACAAGAATTTTTAGAAAGATACGATTTTCTGCATGTGGTAGGGTACATTAAGGGCTACAAATAGGCTAAGCCAAATTTGATCAAAATCGTTAAAGCCGTTTTTTTTATAAAAAAATAATAACTGATTTTTTGGGTTTTTTTGGCCAGAAAGGGGTTGTTTTAAAAAAATGTCAAAACCCTTTTTCGTGCATCTATATAGGCCTAATTGACATGTTTGGTGCAAATTTGTTCGAAATCGATATAATAGTTTTGGCTCTAGCTTTGTATACATACAGACATACATGCAGACATACATACAGACATACAGACAGACATTTTGTAAAAAACACTTTTTTTTTTACTCAGGGGGTCCCAAAACGGATATTTCCACAAAAATCTCAATGTCGATTTTTTTTGCGACCACTATACTTTCTCTATACTATATTATAGTGAGAAATTAAAATGAAAAATGCGAACAAAAATGTTTTGTTTTAGTTTTATTTTGGATGTGTATACATACAATTATCATAAAGTCATTTTTTCTGATAAATCAGTTATTTTTTAAGAATACAAGAAAAAAGAATACCTTTTTGTCGTTAAAAAAGTAAAAATTTAAAAAAATTAACGGGTTTAAAGATATTTTGTATCCCTCTTGCTGAAATTACACTTTGTTGAAACTCGTCCATCAATATTTTTAACTTATGGTAAATTTTGATTTACTAACATGTAATAGTGTTTCCATTTAAATTAAATTAAATTGTAAAAGGGCCAATGTTGTTACAACAAAGATTCTGTAACAAACACTCTCTTTTCTGGGAGGTTGTGTTCAGGTTGCTATCGTCGGAGAAATGAATGTCAGATAAATCTTATTTTATCAACACTCTTCAGTTCCTTTTTATAGTCTTGCGATGTACAACATCTAGGCTGCACCTTGAATTAATTTAGATTTGGGCATTGGGAAACGGTCATGAGGAGTTTCAGAGGGAGTTCAACTCGCTCCAATATCCGAGGGGGATGAGTGAAGCCTCAGGGGAAGCTCCAACATCTGAGTAGGATGGTGGATCCTTCAACGCCTTCAACTCACTCCAGCACCTGAGGAGGGGAGAGGATCTGCCTGGTATAGATGTTATGGGAAAGACTGACATTCCTTACTATTTCTGTCCATATGTTATTTACTAATCCCTATCTTTTAAAATGTCTTGTGTTATGGTATTTAGTCTATTTGCTTGGGTTTAAGTATTTAAAGAATGAACTTAAAAAAAAAAAACACAACAGAAATAATCATTTTTATTAAGAAGCGTTTCGTTACAATTTCTTCTCCCGAAAAATTACAACGTCACCTACTCCCGATAAGTTACAAAAAGTCATGGGGTATTTATTATCATAGAGGCGTAACCAGGGCGACCATATGGAAGGGGTTATAACAACCGGGGGGAGCGGGGATGGAATTTTTTTTTAAATGATCATGCAAAATAACACGTTTTAGGCTTCAAGAAAGTACTTTAAAATTATATAGGTATGTATACTTTTCCACTTCTAATTGTGATTCAGGCCTATTTTAGAATAATTTAGAATAGCAACCATGACTCACCCCCTCCAAATCTTTTCGTGCGCTGTCTCTAAATCCATAGGCCAGGAACCCGTACGGCGTTTTTTGTCTGCTGCGGATTAGTTACCGTCGCCGCTCATAAAATTTAAAGTTTGCACACAGGGCGGTAAAATTTCCGACTTAAAGTCTCACTCATTTTAATTCATTAAACTGAAGTGTCTAGTTCATCAATCACGAAGTGCGTTATGTAATGTATTATTTCTTTTAATGTTTTATTGATATGAACAGACTCTCGCTTTATTATTCCATCGCTAATTGAAAAAGAAGCAAAAAATATACTTATCTGGGTTTATCCAATTAATACATAAAAGAAGAGAAGATTTTGGAGCATTCTACAGTGTGTTTCCTGCATTGAGGGACTAGAAGAAACATTTTATATTATTTAAAAATGTCGGTTTCGTCATTTGACGAACTACACACTCGATTAAAAGATAGAAGAAAATACTAAAGTAAGGAAAGTTGGCTTGCATTTGGTCACTGTTTCGCCAATGTTTCCTGGTGGAAAATCCGTCGATTGTAGTATCAGCGAGTGGCTGCACTGATACCGTCAGCGGTAAATAAACCAATAGTTAATTTTTCGGACCAACGTGAATGCTTTAATACTCTCCTTCGCTGCTTCGCGCTACTGTTGATATGATGGCAACGGCAAATAATCCGTGGCGGGCGAAAACTCCGTGTGTTCCAACCCAAACACTATTCTGCATCGTATATCAAATAAAGTGGCAGTGCTCAATTCGACCAAAGATAATGTCAGCAATATATTGATAATTTATTGTAGCTTGACATTTGCATAGGTGATGAAAACAGACGGACAGAACACACGAATTGAAACTACGACTTTTTAACTCTCAAAATCGGGTTTCCTGTATACAAAAACATATAAAACGTTACCCACCACTGTATTTTCAAATCTTCGACCCAAAAACGTGACCCCGACGCGCTGCGACTTTTTAACTGTCAAAATCGGTTTTCCCGACCCAAAAACATATAAAACGTTACCCCACACTGTAATTTCAAAGTTTCGATCCAAAAACGTGACCCCGAAGCGACTTTTTAACTGTCAAAATCGGTGTTCCCGTACCCAAAACCATATAAAACGATATCCCCACTCTGTATTTTAATAATGTTGACCTAATATTTTCAAAATTTTGACCCAAAAAAGTGACCCCAACGCGCTACGACTCACGCTGGAAAACTCAAAAGCTTTTTATCTCTCCGCAATAAAATTACGAAGATTTTGGTACCACCACAAGTTTTCTACGATGTCTGTGAATGCTTATATCGTGTATACAGGACACACAAAAAATTACGGCATGATTTCAATACTAATTCAATACTGATTTCATTCGCATTCTAATGCGAGATGAAGTAATATATAAAGCCAAACAATCGCCAAATAACATTCTCAATGACATGTTCTCATTATACGAGACGGTAATGAGATATGACCAACTTGTCTAATCTACTAAACTTGGCCTAAACAAATGCCAGTAGTTCGCTGACCATGAAACGGTGTGCACCTAATAAACCGTCTAAATCTAAACAAGTGTAGATAATTGTATTTGTGTGTGTAGTGTTGTATGTTTTATCAAAGTTTTAAGTTTTGACGACCTCTACGGAGGTATCTACTGAGGATAGAGTTTCGGCTCCAAAACGCGTCTTTGTAATAAGACAGAAAAGAAGTCACGTGACGGTACCGAAAAGGTAACAATGCTAATTTATTACTATATATTATTTTCTACTTATAGACCAGTCGAAATAGACGTTCAAAGTGTGAAAAATGTAAACAGGTTTTAAAATGTTCATTAAAATGTTTTTAAAACGAACAAGTCAATAGTTTTGTAAAGATATTTAAACGGTTGTTAAAAATGAATGCCTTTTTTTATGAAAATGCATATTTTCCTTTCAACTTAAAATTAATAATATATTTTAACTTTATTGATATGTTCTTGATTTATAGATATAAATTGACGCTCAAATGTAAGTCTAAAGGAGATAATGCATGAACTTAACCAGCAAAACTTTAAGAAACAAAACAAGTTGTATGTAATTTTACAAGAAAGTAAAAGTACACCTTGGTTGACTCCAATGTGTTCTGATTAAGCTTTACATATTTCCAAACGGACTACAGTTGAGGGCTTTGTCGATTGTCTGGACAAAAATCCAGTCAGGTACATTCAGAACTACGCCGGTCACTTCGATCTCCGCAAAAATGAAAACGGACAACCCTCAAACCCCATCCAGTTCCCTCCGCATACACAGATTGTGAACTCGAATTCAGATCTACATCGGAACGCGTGTTCAGAATGGAGCGCAGTTCGGATCCGACTTGGTTTCCATCACCGTACCAAATGACGAAACCAAGTACGGAACTTCCTCGCGCTACACGTTCTTAACCTGTGCAGGGTACAGAAACCTGTGCAGTTCTCGGACGATCGACATTTTCTTCTCCGCGGAGAGAGTGAGCCAAATAGAAAAGAATGCGACTGACCTTCATGATGTTCAGAAATCTAATGACAATTACATTGTTTTGTTAATATTTGTCCTGTATCCATGGTAATATAAATATATTCTTGTCGTCAACAATGTTTGAGATTTATTTTTGACAAAATTGTATTCTATTCAAGATTTAAAATAACTTTAATAGTCCAGTTAATAGTATATTTCATCACTAGTACATAACGTGGATGTTTATGGTGCGAGATCATGGTGTTCGATCAAGCACCAAAAAAACACTTTAGTTACAATTTATGAACGATACATTTTATCATAATGCACTAGAATCACACGAACAATTAATTAATTAAATTACATTATTGATTTGTTTACAGATTTTAAACGGTTAATGTACCGCAATGCATTTTGTTTACGTACAATACGTTTTGGTCATATTTGGTTGTTGAATCAGCTGACTTTTTGAGCAAGTAGTGAATGACTACAATAAAGAGTCACTTTACTGACGTAACATGTGCATTAAGAACATCAGTTTATAATGCAGTGTAAATATCATATCTTATATAACAAAAAATTGTATAATAGTAATATTTTTTTTAAAAGCAGCTCTCAGGATTTAGACAATATTTGGTATGCAACGGTTTTTTAAACAAAGAGTCCATTGACTAATGAACATTTTCTGAAATTTTGTTTTTGCGTGTTTTCCAGAAATTGTATATTTATACAAACTGCACTACGAATTCCCTCGAGATTTCGAGGTGCATACGTTCGCGGAGACGGTGGAAAATGCGTCGATTGTAGTGGCAGCTAGCGCCTACACAGCTACCGTCATCGGTAAATAAACCGATCGTTCATTTTTCCGACCAATGTATGCTCTAATATTCTATTTCGTGCTCTGTTGATATGACGCCGACGGCAAATAATCCGTGGAGGACAAAACTCCTTGTGCTGCCTCTACTATACTTTGATAGATACTATACTTTGATACACTACACTGCATCTATATAAAATAAAGTGCTAGTGCCCAATTTGACCAAAGATAATGTTAGCAGTATTATATTGATAATTGATCGAGCGAAGCGAGGTCTCCTTTTTAACTCGACCGTTCGGCATTTCGTCTGTGTGTCTGTCTCACGATTACGGCCAAACGCCTTGACCGATTTTGATGATTTTTTGCATGAATGTTCCTTATTCCTAGGCCGAGCCATCTATATATAAGGGTTTTTCCATTTTTCATTTTTAACCCCTTAAATAAAATAAAAATGGCGGCCGCACAGTTTCTCTCAGTGTAAGCTTTTTTCCAAAGCCAGTTTGTGGCTTAACCGTAAGTCGAATTTAAAAACTAATGACATTTTGCAAATAGAAAATTTGATTTTCAACAAAATTGCATCCTTGATTTCTTTCCGTATCTCTAACGGTAAGCTCACAAAATGGCCGTAAACTTCAAATTTCTTAAAAATCGTTCAAGTTTTTGTATTTCAACCATGTTTTTATACGTTTATTCTAAACCAATTCTAAAGTGTTACATAGCTTTTTTGTAGATAAAGGTTCAAAGAATTCATATATGTCAGTAAAAAATGATTGAAGTAAAATTAACAAAGTTATTAGATCAAGAAATATTTATTAGTTATTAGCATGTCCAGTAACGAAAGGAAAAAGATCAACTATAGGCCTATATAAAAAGTAGTAAAAATTATTGAAATTTTTTTCATAAATGTAAAAACGTTTCGTAATTAATTTAGTTCTAAACAGAATTATATAAAAATATTTATCAATTTCAAATTTCTTATTTTGAAAACACCAGTTTTTATGTTCCTACTACAAGACTGCTAACAAAACTAGGCCTGTTTTGAATAGTAATTTAGGAATATATCCTTTGCAAAAAATGGCATATAATAATAAGAAAGTGTAGGGGATAAGAAAGTGTAGAGAATAAATCAATACTTGTAAATTTCATAAAAGTATTTGACTTAGCTTTACTTGAATTACAAAATGAGATGAAACAAATGAAACCGCTCGGCGATAAAGGACATACAGAAAATGACCGTTGGACACCGTGGGAAGTGTTGGTATACAAATAATCGCTTCCCAGGCGTAAACTTGCGATAGCGTGCGTCGGCAATGTCGGTGTGAATTGTTACTTTTAATAAGCTGAAAAACGATATTTTAAAACATAGCTAGCGCAGACGGACTCTTTGCTCAAAGTGAAAGACCTTTAAACTGGCTCTGACACAATTTTCAAAATTATCTATAACAGAATAAAATAATCCCACTAATTAAAATAATAAGACTAGTTTCAAGAAGGACAAAAGATTCAAATTTGCATTAGTAAAAGTAACTGTAAATAACAATTTTAATTTAAATATTTATTTGAAGAATTCTTTAATGTAATATCAACACGGACTATATAATAAACAAACCTTAAAGGGATTATTTGTCGCAATAAAACACAAATTAGGTCCAATTCGCATTTCCCCATCCAGATAACTCCGACTGTATGAATATTTAAACCCATCCTGTTCATGTTTCAGTGGACGGACAAATTTAAGTCTTCTCCCTTAAATAAAACAGAAGGCTTCCAAGCATCAAACTGTAAAATTAGGCTAATCTAGGCTTACTGCTCTTGTGAAATGGAAATGGAAAAAAGAATATTTTATCAACTGCTAATATTTTGAGCTCAATGTTCTTTATTATTGAGTTTTGAATGAAAAATTGATTAAAGTTCTTTTTGTCCTTGTAAAGAGAAAAGTAATACTGTAATTCTTTCTTCGTATTCATATTTCAGCCTTTTATAATTATACAACTTGTATGGGGAATTGTATAGTAGCTTCTGTTTTGAAATGTTTGTACTCGTACATTATGTTATATTGTTTTTATTTACTTAGCAGTAACAGCTCAGTGGTAAGTCTATGGTCATAGGATTTCCACTCCCAATTATGTTTAGCTATACAGGGTGTCCCCGAACTCTCTGGACCCCTTTTGTGGATATGTTCCTGGGATCCTTACAAACATATTTCACAATATAAACATGGGTCTACGGTGCTTATTTTTTCGTCTGTCCGTCTGTACGTGTTTTTTTTACAAAATACTTAATATTTTTTGAAGTAGAAAAGATATTTAGCTCAAACTTTGTATACCTATTTGTTGCGTAACCTTTTATCACTGTACGAACAACTTTTTTGTCTCTTGTAATGTTTTTGTTTAGTTAGAGGGTATTGAGATATTTGACATTAAAAAATATAAACGGCTGCCATTTTGAAAACATTTAAAATAATGTACTAACTTTTCGTACAGTGATAAAAGGTTACGCAACAAATAGGTATACAAAGTTTGAGCTCAATATCTTTTCTACTTCCAAAAATATTAATTATTTTGTAAAAAACACATACAGACGGACAGACGAAAAAATAAGCACCGTAGACCCATGTTTATATTGTGAAATATGTTTATATGGATCCCAGGAACATATCCACAAAAGGGGTAAAGAGAGTTCGGGGACACCCTATATTTAAAGTAATAACTTAGGTCATATATGCTAAAGTATAAGTAAAAAATTCATCGTAACTGATTGAATGAAAGCCAAATGTTATAAATTTATAGATTTATGAATCTAAAAATATATGCTATTAGTACTTGAACTTAAATGCCTTAGCTAGGTAGCCTTTTTGGGACCATCGACGATATTTCGTCAATTTTAAAATACGCAGAAAATATCATCTGACGAAATATCGTCAAATTATTTCAATGCGTAAAAGACCATTTGACGATATTTTGTTATTTGCAATAAAAAATAATTTCACCGTAATTAAGAACGTAAAAGTAATTAAATTATTATTTAAAAAATCTAATAATATCATTTATAAAAAATATAATAATTATTATTAAAACATAAAGTGAATAAATTAATGTTAGACCCTAATAATAAATTAAACAAACTGTGTTAGCTCATCTGTGTCGATCAACTGTCAAGGCCTAAGAATGTTTTGTTTCAGTACTTATCTTCATAACGTTTTCAGGATTAAAAGAAAACACAATAAAAATGATAAAAATCAAGTTTCCCACACAAAAATATTTGTTTGTTTTGAAAATAGGAAAATTTGAATTTAAAATTTTAATACGCAATTTATATTTCCCCCCAATTTTATCGTTGTAAAATAAAAATTATACATTATTTCAGCTTATATATTCATTTATTAAAAAGTCCATTTATTTATCTGAAATAAAAAAAGTTAAAAAATATTTATAAACAAACATTTTTGTTCGACTTTTTAACAAACGCTTGCCAAATATGTATATTTTTAAACAGTGTGCAGTTTTTAAAACCTCTCGCCCAAAATCAGTTTACACTTTTTACACACACACCCCGAAAAATGTTTGGTCCTAAAAGGGCACATTGCTGTCACACTACTTCATTGTATATGCTACACAATACAACAGTAATATTGTATTTTTAATATTTACAAATAATCAAATTGCCTACTCAATGCCTTCATTCGAGCACTCATCCACCATATTACCGCAGTCATATTTAACATTAATCACCATACAGGTTTGTTTTCATCACACTGTATTGAAAATAGTCACTTTCAGTATCAGCTTTGCGTATTGAAAACAGCGTTTTCCTACGCTTGTTATGAAAAGTAGCTCTTGTCACAGTACAAACAGAACCCAAAGTAGGTGTTTGCCGCACGTGTGCGCCAAAGTGCAATGTTAATCAAATGGGATTTACTTTGCGTACCCGGGTACGCCAAGTAAATTATAGTTTTATACTATTCATGAGCTGACTTTTAAACATAAAACAAGTCAGCAGTTCCATTGTTCGTTTATTATTTCCTAACCTGACATTGCTATTATTGATAGTGAGTTGTAGTTAGGCTATTTAAGGAGTTGTTATAACTTAAGACGTAAATAAATAAATGAAAACTTTTAGTAATGTTTCACAAATCTTTATTGAGCCGTGCCGACCTAGGTTTCGCCAGCTACGGCATTATCGAAGGCAACTTAAAGACTAAAGGAACAAGAAAAAATCCAACACACAGCAGTTGGGTACAGGTAGGCCAAAATACCGTTAGGTTAGGGATGGGGGAGGAATCGAACTGATCAATAACAACGGTTGTAGAAGTGGCGAATTGCTTAAATCTATTTGTTCGTTTAAAACTAAACTTACGTCTTTATTAATTAACCTCTTAATTTCTAACATTTCCAAAGCATCTAACTTATTACCCTTACAATTAACATGAAGTACATCAAAATCTGTATTTAAATTAAAGTCTAAAATGTCATGATGTGTTACACATTGTATAATAATGTGTAATAATTTGTAATAAAATATTTGGCCTTTGACATTAACCCAGTAAAGCTTCTTTTAAATATGTCTCCATAAATTCATAAACAAGTGAAAATGTTTAAGGTATGTACATAGAAAGAACACAATATGTATCATCCCGTGCACTTCTGTGAGTTTAGGTTCATCCGGAAGAAGTTAGTAAAAACATCAGGTAATTCTGAAGTCACTTTAAATTAGGTTAGATCTAAGAAACATAGTTTTATCCGTGAATCATTCATTTTAAATACTCTAAAAAATTAAATGAAGTAAAATAGTAGTGTCTACTGGGCGAGAGTTGGGAGGAACTGCATTGTAATATGCGTTCCCAACGCGACGCGTGTGGCATGATCCTGTTGTTATGTCGTCGAGTAAACATAACCATAATGCTTTAATAAATGAGGTAAAATAAGAACACTCGTGATTCATTTCAACCTAACATACTGAACTGAGGCACACTGCTAATACCAAGCTACTTGTCCTTAAGTTATGCATGAGTCATCCAAAACGGAAAATGTTCTCAGCTGTGATCTGTAGCCATAGATCAACTAATCAAGGTAGATGGTGTTAACAGCTCCTCCAGTAGCATTTATTATATTTGAATACACTACACCTGTCATGCAGCTCGCGTCATGTCATCTCACACGCGTCTATCGCGTCCCAATATGCGCCTAGTCTTAATGATGTGTGCATAGCATGTACCAACGCAACAACGACTTCAACGTGATAGATATAGCATAATCACTCCCTTCGAAGTATAAGCCCGCCCTCGTGCTATCCACCTTATAGACCTACGTTAACCGACAAGTATTTTCACACGAAGAGTTTTAAATAAATGTAATTATAAAAACTTACAAGATTTTTGTAAATTATGAACATCATGATGATTAAAGTTACAGTCTTTCTTTCCCTTTTAAAGATATAAATTAGTTTAAACTTAAAGCTTTCATGTTCTTTTCAGTATGATAGCACTGGCGTATTTAATTACAATGCTACCAACAGATAGTTTGGTTATGTAAAGAATGTCCTATAACTCACTTAAATTAATTTACTTTCATTTCAATTTAGAGTAAAAATAATGTATAATTATTACCAGGTATACGGATGCATATACGGGTGGGGCTCATCTAGAGCCGACCAGTTGCGAGTTCGTTTTTTTTAGGGGGCGCCATTCTTGTACCTGCGGGGAGGCGCCAATCAATGTAGTTACGCCACTGTTTATAGGCTTTGTGATATAGCTAGTGTCTAACGCCATATTTCGCATTATATTCTGATCTTTCGTTAAATACGTCAATTAGACTTGACAGTGTTTTGGTTTTTTCTGATCCATTCAGAACGATCTGCTCTTTGAATTTTTACAAAAATGCATTTTTGCAAAACCTAATTACTAATTAGCTTACCATAGGTTAGACTTTAGTAATCATCGGATTTTACCTTTCATATACATTTGTGACTTCTATAATGTTTTTGCAAACATGTTTTTTTCTATATTTACACAAAAAACTAGTTTAAAAATAAGAACATTTTAGTATTGCTTTGTAATATTATCCGTTAAATACAGTAAGTATCACAAGTAGGCCTACTTCACATTCGTCACATACTACTAGTTGAATCAGAAATACTAATTCGAGTTGTCAGAATGACAAGTTCTGACCTGTACGTGAGTAGAGACGTCATTCTAGACTTCTCTTTTCAGCATTTAAATTGACAATAATTATGACGTTCTCGCTAGGGGCGTAGGCTTCAAAAGTGCCCGAAGACCCTGTCCATGTACGGACGTAATAACATTGACAATAATAGAAATGTTAAGCATTGTTGGATATATAGTTTCTTGTCATTTTTAACGTTGTAACATGCATATGTATTACTTTGAAGCCCAATTAACATTGTATTGATAGGGAAGGACTGGTTTTTTTAATGATCGAAATGATCTCAATTATGCATTTTGAGATCTAATGATCAGAATTTATAAATCCACTCAAACTGAATTAATAAGGTATGCGCCAAAATAAACACAGCTGTGTTTAATTAAAAGAGCTGTGGTTGGTTTTTAGAACACCTTATTATATTGTTGATTGTTGCCAGGCCACATGGCTTATTATTATTTTCTTGTTTAAGGTTAGTTAACGCAGTAATGGTTTTACCACTCCAATGGTTTTTATCGTTGTTTATTATTTTCGCTTGTAATGAACAGGTCATTCCGGTGGACCTAGTTTGACACGAACTGCTGTAGAGTTTCAAGAACGCTTTCACAAACAAAGTGAAATCGTTTTGACTCAGCGTAAAGGTTATGTAGGCCACTACGAATGCAAACCACGGTAGGCTTCTTCAGCAAGACATGCAGTCTCAGAAAAGAAGTCTTCACCGGGGACATCTTTGAAAATGAACATAACGGGAATGCTGTTACTGTAAACCAGTTACGTTATAAAGAGAAAATCCTTCAAACTTTTGCAAGAGATATGAAAAGGTTTGTCGTGCTGGCAATATGGATTTTGGTTCCCAGTGGTTCCAGCAAGATGGAGATACTAGTCCCTCAGCTGTAGTCACTATTGCTTTACTTCAAAGGAAGATTGGTAACCACCTGATTTCCCTAGCAAGAAACTTTCTATACCCATCCTATACCCCCGACCTTTCACTATCTGACGCTTATTTGTGGAGAATGATGGAGGAAATCACCTTTCAAAATGAGTCATCTACCATTGCGGAGCTTCGAGAAGAAATAACTAGTTTCGTTAGAATCGTGCAACAACTTCTTTTCATCAACATGTTTGAACAACGCTACGAGAGAGTTGCATACAACTTTATGCAGGACATATAGAACATGTGTAAGTTATAAGCTAAAGTTTTTTGCTTCCTTTTACTTTGTATATTTGTCTAAAAATAAACATTTAAGACTATGTGTTACAGTTTTAGTACTTTTTATTTTGGAGTAGGCTACAGTATATTTTCATTTTCACTTTCAAATTACACCTAGTTCATTCCGATACATTTCAAAATTTAAAAAATCTAGGCTGACAACGATTATCAAAAAATATGTGTCATGTGATCTTTGGTAAATCTTCTATATATTACCTTTCTAAGAGATCTTCTGTACAAGAAAATAATTTAGGCTAACGTTAAATTTAATGTAATTGAGATTACTACAATCTTTCTTCAAAAAAATATTTTAAAAGCCCGCTATTTCGTTTGCAAACAATACAAACGATGTTCATTGTATTTATGATATCATTTATATGCATTATGTTCAATTTCAGCATAATATAAGGGTAAGTAAACGTCATGTTGGTGTCTAGGTATATTGTTAGTTAATTCAATATGAAAATAACTTTAAAACATTCAGGGATTTACAACGTGAATGTGAGTTCCTAGAAGTCTGTATTTAGATGTTGTTTTTAAAGGAGCTTACAGTAGTATTACCTACAAATATACTGTATATAGAATGAAATTGTATTTTAATAGACTATAATCCGATAAAGAAGCAGTAACTATGTACGCAGTTTAAATATAAAAGTCTTTCGTAGAGTATCTTCTTTGAAGCTTAAAAATAAATATTTTAGACGTATTTATAAGTTGGATAACAATACGTGTACAATCTTACTCGAGTGGGTTTATTTTCTAAACAAGGTTAGTTAAGGTGCTGTTCGCTTGCTACCTTCAAAACGTACTTTACAGAATTTTAGAACCGGTAGAATTAATGACGAAACTATGTAAAGATATTTCAAACATTATCAATGTGTAAATAAAATAAAATTTTACAAACTTTTTAGAGTTAAAAAAGAATACTTTGAAATTACATAACTTCTTGAAATTTGTAAAATAAAATCAAACATTCAGGAATTAAAAATTTTAATGTGAGTTTATACAAGTCTGTATGTTGTTTAAAAAAAGGAGTTTAGTCTTACCTACCTACATACTGTATATAGAATGAAATTGTGTTTAAATGTAATCCTTGATTAGCTTTATAATTTGACAAGTTTTGGCGAAAAATATTATCTAAGTAGGCCTATAATTTAATATAGCAAATATAGGTGATCCAGTATTTCAAAATGGTCAGATAGCAAAGAAAAAGTTAGTTTGCATATTTTAGTAGTGATCAGTAATGAAATTGACATTTAAGTTTATCAAGCTTTTAGGTTAGGGTAGAAGATAATTCCATAATGCATATTACATTATTTTGATGGTGTTATATCTAATTTGAGCAATAACACATTATCGGTCATAAATTTATAATCAGTCAACCAATTTAAAATTTTTGTATAACAAATTTCATCCCAAAATTCTTGAAAGACAATATTTCAGTCCTAGCTTTTGGGTTTAGGGATAAATAAAAGTAGTTTTTCGGAATTGTTTTTAACTGTCTGCCATTTTGGAACATATACAAGAAAGTTTCTTTACTTGATATTATCTACGAAAAGAATTATGGAATTAAAATTTGTCTTTCAGTCGTTACAGTGATATGATAAAGGCGTATTATTTGTCTACGAAAAAAGTGTGACAAGGAAAGTTCACATTTGATATTACTATTTTAGTAGATATTTGCATCAGTTTGTATGTACGCCTGTTAAAGTTGACATACTGCTTGCAAGTGTCAATGTAGATTTCAAAGTATCAATGCAGTTTGCAAATTATACATTTAGATTGTCAAGTATCAATGCAGTTTGCAAAGTATCATTGTAGTTTGCGAAGTATCATTGTAGTTTGCAAAAAATCAATGCGGATTAAAAATTATAAATGTAGATTGCCAAGTATGAATGCAGTTTGCAAAGCGTCAATGTAGTTTGCAAAGTATCAGTGTAGTTTGCAAAATATCAATGCAGATTGCAAATTATAAATGTAGATTGCCAAGTATCAACGTAGTTTGCAAAGTACCAGTGTAGATTGCCAATTATAAATGAAGATTG
>JAGFPH010007694.1:41857-55949 GCA_018207615.1 Philaenus spumarius | reverse complement strand
GTGTATTTTAACTTTTAACTTTAATCAGTTTAATGAACGTTTTTTTACTGGAAACCTTATGTCGTGCTGTGTATTTTAACTTTTAACTTTAATCAGTTTAATGAGCGTTTTTTTGACTGGAAACCTTATGTCATGCCGTGTATTTTAACTTTTAACTTTAATCAGTTTAATGAGCGTTATTTTGACTGGACTTTCAAGTCAGAACGGTATGAGTCATACAACACAACACGCCCCTTCTGTCTCAAGGTCATAGTCAAAACTTTGCTTATTGCTGCCACTTATCCCCGACTCCAAGCCGACACTTCAACATTACATACATCCTGTCCGGTGTGTATCCTGTTTAGTACGCAGGGCAATTTGGAAATTGTAAAGTGATTAATCTTGATTTTTTTAATAATATCTGTAGTAAAATCACAAACTTAATGGACTTAAAAGCGTTGCATCAACAAATAAAATAAGATAATACGTGGCATTTCCTTATCAGCCAACAAGTTTAGCCGATTATAATGTCAAAATTAACTGACGACTCCATAGCAACCTGCAACTATAACTTATTTAAACGTACACAGTTATGGAGTTTCATTAACAAGCAAATTAGTTTGACAGAGCGGGAGCTCGTTCTACTGCTAAGTGCCGCGAAAATTGTGCGCATTGCACTTTCACGGCTGATACTAGCAATATATAAACGTTAAGTATGTCATGTGATACACAATTTTAAAGCTCTTAAAAGGGGCTAAAAGTTTTGTTTGAAACATTTCTGTGTAAAATGTAAGTGTAAATAGGTGGAAACCAAAAAGTAAAATTACGTAATTAAATGTATACATTTTTATCAGCTTGTTTACAAATAACTACCAAACGGTAAAAGATACGATAAAAAGGATTAGGACATTAATTGTAGAAACAATTATAAGAAAGACAACGAAAAAAATTGACTCCAATACCTTTAATAGTTTTTGAGATAAACGCGATTTACGAAACCCTTGCAATTTCTAACTTTGGGGGGCGCTGAGGGGAAGCAAGGGGGTAGGGGTGGGGACTTTTGGCAATACACTTGTCTAAACTATAGTATTCGATGGGGGAAAAATTAGCTTTATACTATTTTTTCCTCTATCGGGTATTTTACGACACAGGTTGACTGGACTAATGGTCAAAACCAAAATAACTCCAAACACCCAAACCCAAATAGACCCGGTCCACCAAAGCCTACTCCTAATCAGAAGCCGAAAAACTAAATAAGGAGGTTCTGCCTAGAAAGACATTATATTTAGGAAACACAGGGCTGTGAATAAAATAACAATAATTATAAATAACGTAATGACAAAGTTAAATAATAATAAAAAGGTAAAAATAATGTTTTGCCATTGGCTAGGATCGAACCTGAAACCAATGTATATTTAACCAAAAAAATGAAAATAGTAAACAGAAAGCGTTAGGTAGTATTCATTATAACATACGGGATGACTTGCTAAGTAATCAAGATACAAAAAAAGCCTATAGAAGAGATTCCGGCAAATTTCACGGAAATTGAACTTAACACGGCGGTACTAGAGAGATTGACATCGGTGCGGATATAAGTGTAGTACAATTAGATTACTTTGAGCATTTAAAAGGTAATGATGTAGACATTTTGAAACTCCTGTAACAAACGTTGAAATAGTTACCGCGTTAAAAGGACGGATACAAAAATAAACAAGCAAGCTATGGTTAAAGTTAAATTGGGGGCAAAAACAATAGACATGAAGTTGATAGTCGTAAAAGGTTTAAGGTCACGTGTGATAATGGGTTGTGACATATTATTCGAATTACAAGCCAGAATAAACATGGAAGACAAATATATTAAATTTAAAATTGATAAAGAAGTGCAAATACCG
Organism: Philaenus spumarius; assembly: GCA_018207615.1. Classification (NCBI taxonomy): domain Eukaryota; kingdom Metazoa; phylum Arthropoda; class Insecta; order Hemiptera; family Aphrophoridae; genus Philaenus; species Philaenus spumarius. The sequence continues at coordinate 54,078 of JAGFPH010007694.1, read as the reverse complement.
TTTATAGAAAAACAATCGGCCATTAGGAAAATAAAAGAAAAATTAATTGTTTTAATATAAACTCAAGGTAGAAAAATAATATTAAAGATGTTAACGGGGTAGAAATAAATAAAAACAATTCAAGTAAAATTTATAAAGTATTAATAAAGAATGATTCAAATAAAGAAAATGTAGGAGAAAGTGATAACATTTCTAAGGTAGTAGAAACTGAGTTACTTATGAAAGTGAGTACCGAGTATAGGATAGTGGTTGGAGACGCTGGTATTGAAAAAGGATGTAAAGGGACGCAGATGGGCACAATTGCTAAGGAGAAAAACGCGGGTAGGTTACAAACGGAAATAGGGTTGAAGCAATTCGTATCTAAGGAAGTGCGACTTCAACGAGGGTTAAATATAAATTAAATAAATAAAAGAGTCATTACTGAAGGTTTCACAAAGGAAGCACAGGATACATTTTTGAGTCGAAATAATGAAATAATAATAAAAAGAAAAGAAGAAGCATATTAAAAAGTAATCCAATGATAAATTGTTGGCAAAACACTGTAACGTCAAAAACATCACTTTATGAGAGCGACACTAACCACTGTAATTCAACAAGGTACAACATTGGACGTGACCCTGAACGGAGCGAGAGGAAACCTTTAATCGGAGCAGGAACACAAAATAATGTCTGCCACATAGTGCATGCGTACAGTATGGAAAATGCATCTTATAATCTTTTCTAGTTACCTGTGCAAATTCTACCAAATTTTTTCAATAATATGGCATATATTCATATCTGCAGACTACCGTGCAGTTTTTGGTTTCTAATTGAGCAAGGATACCTGGATACCTGAGTTTTATTTTATTTAAAAAAAGATTCATCGTGTTTTCCAATAACATTACTAGTATAGAGACTCTATCCAACTGAGCTGTCGATTTCTTTGACATCGTAATGAATTGGTGCGAGGTAGCTTGACGGAAACACGGACATTTCGACGGTACTCCATGATCATATTTTCATGAATTAGCAGGGTATTTTGTTAGTGTGTTGGGCCGTAAAATCCCTTTCCCGGCTTTTACATAGGCTTATTCTGCATGAGAGTCTACCCAATACTATATTAACTCGACCGTTTCACATTTTGGCTGTAATATGTGTGTGTGTGTGTGTGTGTGTGTGTGTGTGTGTGAGGGTGTGTGTGTGTGTGTGTAGCTTTGTTTGTGTGAAACGTTGAGGCGATAGCCCATAGGGGATTAAACTAACAATAAAGTGCACGGAAAGCAAATTTAACTAACTTTAGTAGCGTAAAATAAGATCAAGATCCACTCCTGTGGTCCTTAAATAAACGGCCACTATGATAAATATGGAAAATAAATTTGAAACTCCTCACCTTACTTCGTTAGGCCTGTAAACTATTTGTCTGAGATAAATAAAGGTTAAAAAAAATTTCCCGAAAATGCATAGCAAACATATAGTTTATTATTTTTTTTTTTTTTGAGTTTCATGATTTTTGGTATCCAAGTCACTTCATAAAATAAAATAAATACAGGAAATAACCTGTATATTACCTGCTTGTTAGTTCGTCGTGTGACTTCTTTGATTCGTTTTACTACGACGCGTTTCAAGACCGTAGTCTCATTATCAAGTAAATAATATATCACTCCCCCCCCCATGTCTCAAAAAATGTTCGACAAATTATTACGTAAACACATGAAAAGGACATCCATGCCACGTAAAAACAAGGAAATTAATAAATTTGTCTCGATCGAATATTCTAACATTGTCCCTATGATGCTAAAAAATACATTTAATAAACACAAAGTTAACATCACGTATCGAACAAATAACAATGTTCAAAAAATATTGCGTCATAAACGGTCGACACCAACAGAAAGGAAGTCAGGTATATACAGAATAAACTGTAACGATTGTGACCGCTTTTATATTGGACAGACAGGCAGAGCGCTTAGAGAACGCTTTAAAGAACACCTGCCGCACAATAACATGCGTAAAATGAAGTCAAATTACGCTCAACATTTAATAGACTATAACCACAGTCACATGAATTTCGACAATAACTTGACACCTCTTCATTATTGCGTAAAGGGGAGATTAATGAACGCCATAGAAGAATTAGAAATTTATAAAGAATTCAGACATAACCCAGATAAGTTACTGAATGATCAGCTATCTTTTCAATCAAACGACCTATACGATACAGCCCTCGGTTATCAAGATAGGTCTGGTCAATGACCACCTTACAAATAGACTGCTTAGTTTAGTGTATCGTAGACGACGAGATAGAGTACACCAACCGACTTAATCCGTGTCGCACAAAAAATTATTATGTGTTGTGTATTTTTGTTTTTATTGTGTTTGTGTTTTAGTGTGTATATGACGACCTGAATAATATAATAATAACCTGAAAGTAATATATTATTTACTTGATAATGAGACTACGGTCTCGAAACGCGTCGTAGTAAAACGAATCAAAGAAGTCACACGACGGACTAACAAGCAGGTAATATACTGATAGTTATTTCCTGTATTTATTTCATATAGTTTATGTTTATACAGCTACACAGACCCGCGGAGAAAAAGAAGAGCGATGATTCGAAAGAAAGAAACAGAAACCATCGTTTAGTCAATAAAAATCCAATATAAAAACAACCTTAGAGGCAGAGTTTTTCAAAATAAGGAAATAATCAGGAGTTCCTGCAAACGTGAGACAGAGCTTCGAGCTACATCCGTTAAAACAGGATGCAGTGTCTCATTGCAGCGTTGCCAGACCTCGGCCGCCAGATTTGCGCCGAAATTGATAAAATGAATATCCACTTGTGAACCGTAGCGATACTAGCACTCCAAGACATAACTTTTTCGAACTAAAAATATACACTAGGGTCCCATTTGACTGCCAATACAAATCAATTTTATTCGTCATTAATCATCATTATAAGACAGAATAACAGGGTCTGCAATTTGGCGGCCGTATACGGCTTCCATTTAGAACCAGCCGCCAAATCAAATGCAAATCGTGCCATATAAGGCAGCCAAATGGTACCTACAGGTTTCGCCTACAAATAACCATGTTTTCATATCAAAATATTCAGGATGAACTGTAGAATATTTTTAGGAACAAAAAAACAAAAATTGAATTTGTTCTATAAAAACTCATGTCATAGGCATACTTCCCTAAAGACGTGCACGTCTGACCGGTGAGTCGACACTCGGTCCTCAGGTGGACTATGCTCTTTAATTAACGTGTCGAACACTACCTATATTTGACTTGTAAGTTGGTCATTCAATAAATAAACAGAATCGTTTATCGTTGCCTTGTAGATTTCGTATGTATTCCTCTGGCATTCATGTAGCGTCGCTTTCTGCACAAGTGCATTATTTTCAGGTTAGTGTCATAATTGGAGTAAGAGTGACAATTATTTATTAAGGGTATGCAATACCAGGACGAACCAGTCCCATATAGTCTTCCTCAATATAACTTATCGTTCATCAAATTTTTAAGATAATCTTTTGTAATTTGCAGGAAATGGTTCATGAAAATCAAAATTATTTGTAGATAACAAAATTGGTAAATTATCAATTTGTATTAAAGATGATAATTGTTTTGTTTGCTTATAAACAAGACGAAAAACAAGGTTTTCTGTCAGGTCAATTGAAAACAGTAAAACATCGGAGCGAATTTTGTTATCTACTAATTATAAATTGGAGCTTGCAGTAAATTTAAACGTCCTGTGTAATTAGCGAAAACAAAAAAATAAGGCCGCCATTAGTAAAAACTTAAGTGTATATACGTGTGGTGCGTTATTCAAGGCTCTGGGTTTCAGTACAGACTCAAGTTTATTGGTGACTATAGTGACTTAATTTCTACACAAGTTGGCTGATAGGGTTTTGGTTACATTTGACCCGACTTTTTAGTTTGCCGATGATGGCCGAATTTTAGTCGCCATATTCTACCGTCGAAAATGGTTACACTGGCCCGAATCCTATAGAGATTTCAACCGATTTTTCGTCAATTGTCCACTACCCTACGTACAATACGAATGAAGTTGCAGTTGTCGAAATGTTGACTGCAAATTCACTTTTGAGATACACGCTGTTTAGTAGCCGCGAATGGGTAATTGACATTTTTCTGGATTGGGGGGTAACAGGTGAATTTCATACATTGTTCTACCAACTGTTGTAACAACCGACCAAATTTGGGGAGTACTTCAGAATGAAGCCTGAGTCGTTTTTTAAAATTCTGGAGGGTATCCGGCCTCGATTCGAAAAATACTCCAATTTCCGAAAATGTATTTCTCCCAAAGAAAAGCTTGCCGTGACTTGGAGGTAAGTCTATAACGATTTTACATATCATAGATGAAGCACATGACTTGTTTCATACCAAATTCTCGTTTCTCAAACAAAAGATTTCCGTACGGATGCTGAGTTGATTTGTGTAGATTTGGATTTAGTTCGTACAAGTACCTAGAGGTACCAGCGGGAAAATTTAATTTGGCATGGAACAATAGATTTTTTAATTTTCAGTAAATTTTTTAATGGGTCCAGAAATTTTAATAGGTAGCTTGTTTTTGGTTTTTTCCCCCTTTAACTTTTTACATGAAAATCCGTCCATGACAATTCAAAGCAAAAACTTGTAGCGTGCGGGCTGACTGACGCACGTGGGACATAACGAAAATAAGATGAAACATCGTCGGATTCGGCCGACAAAAACAAAATTATTTAATTTGCTGTCGGTAGTTTTTCGGAGTTCGGACGAGTAGATCTTTTCTGTTGTAACCACTTCTACAGTATTCCATTCTATTACTTTTGGTTGTTTGGCCGATAACGCTGTATTCGGCAAAGCTAAAAATTGGTCAAAGTCGGCTCCAATGAAATCGCACCTTTAGTTTTAAAATTCCATTATTTGTATCAAGTCAGGATTGTTCCCTCGACTACGTGTGATTATCATTATCTCTGGTCGTAAGTATTAGCTTATAGTGTTTTTTTTTTTTTTTTTTTTTTTTTTTTTTTTTTTTTTTTTTTTTTTTGTTTTTAAAGGCGAAAAACCTAGATGGTTATCATCGCCTGAATAGTGTACATGCGGTTTAATGTTACGAAAAGTTTAAACTAGAATAAAAACAAAATGGTTTCTCATTAGGTAGCAAAAACCAGTAAAAGGTCATTTCGAAAAGGTTTGACATGTAAATTAAAAACTCCATAAGGTAAAATTAAAACTTCACCTGGCAGTGGTGAGAGGCAGTGGTAGTGGGGTAACCAGCATCGGAGGAGAAGAAAACGGCAGGCTGCGCGCATCAGGCTGCTGGTTCCCTCACTATCACTGCCTCTTTCGCCGTCGGTCGCCAATTTACGCGTTTCGCGCTGTGTTCGGAAACATTTTTATCATATATTTTATGAACCTTATTCAAAAATCGAAGATATACTAATTGTAGGTTTTAATGTCTACTTTCAGAATCCGTTTGGAAAATTTAAACCGGGTCACTCAGGTTAATAGGATTAAATAATTGCCTAAATTGTTTTATACTGCAATTGTGTAAAACATATTAATGATACAAATTTCATCTTCCGCCTGTTTGAAGCACACATAATAACCAATCATTTACCGAAAAATCGGCCCTTAATATTGTAAATTAACAAAGATATAAATTTTTTTTAAATTGTAATTTTTAAGCGTTTTTCCGACTTTTTCGGTGAAAAATTGTTTATTTTTGTGTTTGAAAATAGTTAGTTTGACGCTTTATATGTAAAATAAAGTTAACGGTTCAACAAAAATTCGATTTTTTGTTACATATAGACTACACTGCCGTCTTCTAAGCACTTGGACAGTTTACCCGCTTTGGCCGTTACCGCAGTTTAGGTGTTTTTACCCGCAGCTTACCAAACCCTGCGGATTCTACTTACTGATACATTCGACTCACGATTACTCGAACCTCAACAACTCGAATTCCTTGATATCTCGATTTTTCTTCGATTTTTTTTGTTCCCCTCTATCGCTTGCCCTTACTTTTACTTCTATAAGTCGAATACTTCAAAATAAAACCTTGATTAGACGAATATGCTTTGTTTGTGGAGACGTGGAAAACCTCTACAAGTTGAAGTTTCGTTTTCATCACTTTTATAACTCGAAGTTTGCAGATGACTGTGTGACCAGAGCCACGTTCTTACCTGGAGGGCTCTCCTATCTACCACTCTTTCATCAGCCCTAAACCTGACAGCGCTAAGTATGCTTGACGCGTGTAGGGCAGTTGGTAGTTTATTTCTTCTTTAACTGTTTTTCTTCTTTAAGGGTGTTTTATTTTTTAATGTTTTTCTTCTTTCAGTGTTTTTTCCCCTTCTTTACGATATTTATTCCTTTAAAATGTCTTTGAAACGTAATTGTAAGACTTTGAGCGTGGAGGAGAAACGGAATGTTATTAAGGCGGTAGATGAAAGTGTCAAGAAAAAAGGCGACATCGCCAAAGAATTCAGTGTACCTCCAAACACCTTATCATTAATTTTAAAAATCGGTATAAGTAAGACGCAGCTAGTGGATTAGCTACATGGGAACCCGTAAGTTGTTCATGGAATCGGTACAAGCTTACCGTTTTATGTCTGTGTGTGGAGGTTGACGTACCAAGTTAGTAATATTCCTGAAACGAACTTGGTCTTCCATCGAGATGGAAAACATTTTTCTCGGTTCCCCGACAGATGTCAGGGTGTTAGCCTGTGTGTGCTGAAGGACTTGAACCATTGTTCGCCATTTTATCAGAAGAAACTCAACAGGTGAAAACAATCCATTTTCAGTGGTTAGTGATTGATTACTTCGTGTGTTTTTGTTTTTTTACTCGCTATTAAAATGCGTGATAATGATGATGTTAATTTTATGAACATGTCTTTTCTTGATGACTTCATCGAAGCCTATCGGTATTACCCATGTTAATGAAAAGTGAAAAGTGACGAATATAAAGACAGGAACAAGCGTGACGGAGCTCTCTATAACATTTTGCTTATGACTCGCGAAACCATTCCCTATGCGGACATGCAATGCAAGTTTTTGGAATTATTTTCCACAGTGCTTAAGGCGAAATGACACAAGAAATTTTCAGGTCTTTCATGCTTCTCCCAGTAGCCAAGTAGCGAAGTGTAGCAACGAGGCAATGTTCGGCCGATATTGATTTTCTGATGTGAGTATCTTGCTTTGATATATGGGTATCACAATTTCCAATAAATAGTTGAATTCGACCTCATTCATTCTTAAAACATTGTGATAGTTCTTCACATTGCTTTCCCCGATATGATTTAAGAGATTAATGTGTGACGTTTATTTCGCGGCAACGTTGCCACGCAATAACAATCACCGTTAGTTTTCCTGGGATCGACTCTAATTGGAATGAGATACGTTCCAGGGGTCCGGCAAACTCGAATTTACGGGAAAGGTTTTTGGCTCAATTATATTGGGCATTCATGAGCGAACCAGAAGGTTGACACTCCACCCTTAATACTTCATCACCGCCAAAAGCTCCTTTCCGGAATGAGTGCGTGATGGTTACAGCTACACTTATTAGCGACCTATCGTTACTATAACGCCGGCGTCAGCTATGCGAACCGTCAGAACAACAGAACTCATGATGCCTACTTCTCCAGCAAGCTAGCTGAATATTCTCCAGCAAGGATCGGGTGGCTGAATATTCTCCAGCAAGGAATGTGTGACTGAATATTCTCCAGCAAGGAACAGATGGCTGAATATTATCCAGCAAGGAACGGAGTGGCTGAATATTCTCCAGCAAGGAACGGGTGGATGAATGTTCTCCAGCAAGGAATGTGTGGCTGAATATTCTCCAGCAAGGGACGGGCGGCTGAATATTCTCCAGCAAGGTGCGGGCGGCTGAATATTCTCCAGCAAGGAAGCTGAATATTCTCCATCGGGGTGCGAATACAGGAGAGGAGCCTACACTACTCTTACGGTACTAATAAATTCCCTGGGGAACTCTAGGGAAAAAATAATCACTAACTATTTTATAATATAACTTATCGTAAATTACAGGCTTTGGGGAAGCGAGGTTGGCTGAATATTCTCCAGCAAGGAACGGATTGGCTGAATATTATCCAGCAATAAACAGGTATTCTGAATATTTTCCAGCAAGGAACGGGCGGCTGAATATTGTCCAGCAAGGAACGGGCAGCTGAATATTCTCCAGCAAGGAACGGGTGGCTGAATATTCTCCAGCAAAGAGCGGGCGGCTGAATATTCTCCAGCAAGGAACGGGCGGCTGAATATTCTCCAGCAAGGAAGCTGAATATTCTCCACCAGAGTGCGAATACAGGAGAGAAGCCTAAACTACTCTTACGGTACTAATAAACTACTCCCGAATTAACTGGGGAACTCTAGGGAAAAACATTAATTACTAACTATCTTATAATACCTTAAACTATTAATCTTATCTATTACGAAATTAGTACTTGTGTATTACAAAAGTTGGCGTTTTAGTAAACTAATATTTCCCTAGTTCCTTAAGCTACGTTAGTAACACTTATTGTAAATTACACGCTTTGGGGAAACGAGGTTGGCTGAATATTCTCCAGCAAAGAACGGGCGGCTGAATATTCTCCAGCGAGGTACGAATACAGGAGAGGAGCTTAAACTACTTTTACGGTACTAATAAACTACTCCAGAATTCCATTACGGCAAACTGTAAATCTCTTAATCGGTATCACTTACGCTAACGTAACGATTCCTAGCCAGAGTCGATGTCGAATGATCGGCGACCCCTTCTCGATGAAGGCTCGATGTCGAAAGATCGAATAACTCTGTGCGCTGATCTTCGGCCGCTTATATACCCATCGGGGAAGGGCATGAATAAACAAAAGTTAAGCAATGCAAACAAACTTTAGACTTAACGGGTTGGGCCAGTCCCTTCCTGCCGAATTCCTTGATTTGGCTTGCCCGAGTAAAAATAGGTGCAGTGCTGCGGGTCCATTCCGATAATAACTAGATTTGATCGGCAATTGTGAACAAAACATATTATGTAGTTCGAAATACAAATTGTGGGGGTGATAAATCAACCTGTTACAAACGTGAGACCTCTTTTATCTATCGCGCAATCAATGCTTGGTCCACTCGGATCACTTCTTCTGTTTTCCTTTAAAGACACCCAACTCATCCAAAATAATTATAGCAGCTGCAACCTTCGAACAACTCACATCGCCCGCATTCAGAAAGGAACTGGAGTTTTGGACGAACTATTGTATGCATTTCCCTCTACTGTGTGTAGAGAGCCATGCCCCCGAACTTGGTTCGCCGAATCAATGTCGGCGAACCGGGTTCTCTTGTGTGTAGCCCGCTTAAAGGTCGATTCACAACTCACATCAGTTCAGTTTTTTAGTAGGGGTGGAATGCTCTTACGCAGACCTCTCGCTAGAGAAGGTACTGTTAGACTCGGTACCCACTATACCACCTCCCTCCCCCCAAGTGGAAGTAACAGTCCCATCACAGTTCAGTCTAGTCTAGTCACAGTCAAGTGCAGTTTGATGTATGTGAATGTGATTAATAATTTTTTTATTTATAATTTAATCTATTTATTTATTATTAAATATAATATTTATTTATTTATAATATAAAATTAATTATAAAATATTTGTATAAAATTATATATAATTATTATTATATAAAGATATTTATTAAAAAAATTTATTTATAAAAAAATATAAATTTATTAATAATATACAATTTATTTATTTATTAATATATTTATTTAACTTACTATAAATTTATTGATCAAAATTTTCTATAACTAGTGGCTTATAAGGGCAATAACAAAATTATTTGTTAATATTTTGACATAATACAGAGTTTTTAGTATTTATAATTATTTGTTATTTTTTATAATCTAGACCTGTTATTTTTTGTATGGAGCTTTAAATTAATTATGTTACTGTAAAACAAGTCTATATTAGTTTAATTGTGTTAATGTTATTTAAACAAAATTGAAGCAGTCATCAAATCAAATAATTTTCCAAAAGGATTGTGAAATAATCGTCATTCATCTTGATAACTTCGTAATTACGTAATAGAAGACTGTAAAATATCGTGTCTCGTCCGTCATGTGTCCGAACAATCACAAAATATCGGTGGGAAGAAATCTAAAATATGACTGCGGACGCCTGAAGCAAGACTGACAGACCTGCGCCGGAATTGAGCAGGATGAGTGTAGATGGCGCAACAGGAAATCGATCTAAGGATAAGTAGTTTTTTAACTGAGACGTGACTGATATGACTGACCTGCGACTGGACTGAACTGCGACGGGACTGATGTGTATGAATCGACCAAGGAAGCTCATGCTGCTATCGATGTGCTACGCCGTTATTTCCAGAAGAAATCTGACTTGGACAAGAGTGTTGTTCAATTTCAAATTTTGACTTTCTAATATACCAAAATCAATTCAGATGCAAGGAATTAAAATAGATTTTTTTTTAAGTCAACAATAATGTTATGTAAATAAATATTTTGTCGTTTATCTAAAAATAAAATATGTAATGTATAATGATGTTTTATTCAATACCCTGTACTTATTGATAGTGGGTTATAATTTGTAACAGAATTTTTTTAGACAAATCGATATTTAACAGGAGAGATTATACACGTAGGCCAAATGACCTACCATTGTAAGGAAAATGTAAAATAGATTTTTAATACATTAATTGATTTAAATATAAACAATATATATAATTTGAATAAACAGTCCATTCTTAAGAGCATACTGAGTAGGAATGTAAAAGAGGTCAATGATTTTGGGATCTATATAACTCAAAGTCGGTTAATTTAGACCCCGGTATCTCGAACATCAATTAGTCGAAAAACTCGATAACTCCAATTTATTTATTCCCCCCTGAGATTCGAGAGTCGATTGTAATTTGGTAATTTTATTTCGTGCATCACTGAAGACGGTGACATTGTCGTTGAAATAAGTTTGAGTAAAGCTTTAGGTATTATAATTAATATACAGACAGAGTGGTGAATCTTATGAAAACAGCTTATTAATATTTCGAAAACAAAATATAAAGAGAAATGCTAAAGCGGTTTCTTTCTCTGTTACAAAATTATGTTTTGTAAAGAGGATAAAAAAATGTCCGCCATTTTGAACTTAACTTTATTTAGGTAAGAAAATTTAAATGCGATACTTGGTTTCAATGCGAAATTTCAAGAAAAAATCAATGGCGAAAACCTCGCACCGATATCCCAACCCTGAAGACATTCACGTTTATATATAAAAATGTGAAGAAAATATTGTAGTAATGTTTTTTATTTTGATTAACGTGATATAATTAAGTTAATGGAAAAATGTCAACATTGTTAAAATTAAAATAATAAATCATGATTTCATTAAGGATATACTGTATTCAGCGAGAACGGAGAAAGTGCTACACTTGACTTTGACTGCATTAGTCCTTTTGTGATGGACTCCTCGGTATCGGTTACCCCTGCCCCCTGCGGTTCCCGGGTGATGGTTTGTCGCCATAGATGTATCCTGCCGCTTTCGTGCGAGCTGGTGGAGAAGGTTCTTCAAAGAAGGCAGTGAAGCGATTGTTTTACTTTAATACGCTTATTAAAGCATCACAATTTCTCTGCAAGCGATTCTACCTTGTGTGGTCTGGATTTTGCTAGTATTTCCTATAACTGGTATTTTTTTACCGTTATCAACAAGTAACCGTTATAACTAGTTATAATTTATTTCCAGAACCAGTTACTGGACTTAGGAATTACTATTTACAACTTTGTCAGCAGTAACGAATATTGTTATCATAGTTTTTTATTCTACCGGTACGGATGACTGTTTAAGTTGACAAAAGATGTACAATGCTAAACATATAAACATATTTCCCCAATGTCCCGACTCTCTCTCTCCCCCCACTACTTCCAACCAAGTTATTTAACCGTTATAGGTTCATTTAAATCCTTAGGTCTTTAAAAAGATATTTTTAGTTTTTTATACCAGTTAGAGCTGTTAGAGGTTTTAGGTATTTCGGTATTATTTCGTCAGTGATAGTTCTTAAATTCTTTTGCCGTTATACCGGAACGTGATTTGAGTTATATATCCCCATTTTAGCTTTTTTATTATGTCGGGTGAAAAAAGAAGAAAAACTAGCGATATGTGGAATTTTTTCACAATTTTTAGTTCTGAATTCGGATTGATAAGTCAGTTTAATATATTTTAAAGAAGAAAAATAAGTTTTTACTATTTCGTTTTAA
>JAGFPH010007694.1:13778-28461 GCA_018207615.1 Philaenus spumarius | reverse complement strand
TCATTCCAATTTGGTTTTAGGCGTTTTCATCAAGCTTAGGCTCTATGGAATAGCGGGGTTCGGAATAGCGAGATTCTACTGTATTTATTTATTTAAATGGTTTGCTGTGAAGCGAAATTTTGACAGGGCAATACCTCTTTAAATATGAGTTTTACTGAAAAATTTTTGGAATACATTTGATAGAGAATATAATGTTTTATAAAAATGGTCTGTGTCGTTTGTGTCATAAGATGAAACATTTACAAGATGTTTGCAGAAAACAATTTTTCAAGATGATGTCTGACTAAGCAACTTGAATTTTCGGGTGATTTACAGCCAATTCCAATAAAAAACTATTTTTAGGATTTTTTTTGCAAGAACTACCTGCCGCCTTGACTGTACTAGCCAATTGATTAATTAAATTGCACCATTTACTGGTCAGTAGAAGTAACTATTAGCTGTGTTTAGCTATAGTTGTAGCAGGCAATGTCTGATATAGAGTATAGAGCACAGTAGTAACACACCACCGGCCATTAGTTTTATTTACATAATACATTTATATTAAAGTACTAATACAGTTGATTTTAAAGTAATTAAATTTAACAGGTGACAAAAATCAACTAAAGATATGGTAGCAATCTTAATATGTTCGATTGGCCCATTGTTGAAATATGCTTTTCTTAAACCACTTTGATTTTAACGAAAACAATAATTTGATGTCGTTTTTATACACGCTTTAATTATGATTCCAATGTCTTGTGCAGAGCTTTCAAGTTAGTGATGAAAATAGTCAGACATATTGTTTGGCATCTGTAAAATTAAACTGACCGCATGCCAAAATAAGGTGGAACAATCTGGAAATATTTTGGTGTCCATATATTTTGTTCCTATCAATTTTCAATATTATGCGGTGTTATTATCCCTCAGCTTTGGCATAATAACTAACCAGATTTTTCTTTATATGTTGTTTACTGTTTTAGCTTTGTTACTTCCTGATTTCATTGTTTTACAGCATTGATGTTATAGTTTTCTGTTTTTGTCATTCACTGACTTAACGTTATGAATATTGGGTTGTATCATTTTAACTTTCCAGTTTATCATTCACCGACTTTAGCGTTATAAATATCCGTGGGTATTGTTATAATTTACTGTCTTTTAAAAATATAAATATTAGGTTTCATCATTATTATTTTCTGGTTTAATCATTTAATGGCTTTTAGCCTTCTAATTGTCCAGTTTTATCAATCACTGGCTTCAGCATTATAAGTATCTGGTTTTAATGTTAAAAGTTTTAAACGGATAAATAACTCATTTTATCGTTATAATTTTTCAGTTTGATTATTGTAATTTTATAGTTTTAACATTATAATTTTTGTTTTATAATGCATCGGTTTTTGAATTATGATTACTTAGCTTACCTGGAATCAACTTTGCAATGATACAGCCTTGCAACTTGAGATTTAGATTTTACCAACTTATGTTGCCATTAAGTAGATTGAAAGATGGATTACACGAGACATGACATTTTGTATGTTTTTGCTACAGACTTAGGATTCAAATTGAATTATTTATTCAATTACTAATTTAATAAGAATTCTTGTAAATACAATTTGAGTATAAGGTTTATGTTGGTAGATCCCAAGGATCTCTGGCCAAGTTGGAAGGAGACTCTGCGGATAATGACACACAGCTGACCAAGTTGGACGTTGTTCTTACATTTCAGTTGGAAGTAAGTAGTACAAATATTGTTAGTTATCTCTTAGTTCAGTGATGCTTAACCTTATTAAAGCCTATTTATATGTGTGAGCCACACGAAGGACGCACACAGACTAGATGGAAAGAAAAGCTTAACACGTTGACTGTTGATCTTTCCCAGACTGACGATGATAACAAATTAACCTTGTTGTAACTACATTAAAACATCAAAATACTATTTTCCTTTTTCGCTTATTTTCTCTGTAGAAGCTTTTTTATTAGTTCAAAAAAGGTGAGTAGGTTGAGTATTGAAGCGTTTAAAGATTGATTGCAGCAAAATAATTCGATTGGAACATTGATCATGTTTTCTTGTAGGCCTTGTCCGTTCGGGATAATATCAAACTCGGGATAGTGTTTTTTTCATTTATAACTTTATAGGTTAGTTCACCTAAATTTATTTGTTAATTTGCTCGTTAGTGTTTATGTCGCCCACTTTTTATTAAAAAAAAATTGGTTAGTTTAAAAAATGGCAATATAATGTTATATTCAGCCAAACCCACATATCGTTAAATGTTTACAAAGAAGAAACTTCAATCTTTTTTGAAATGTATATACCATAAATATTTTGCTATACATTTATTTAAAAAAGACCAGCATTCTACGAATTGCAAAGGTTTTTTTACCTGGCAGTGAAAGTTTTAATTAGAATTTCCCACTAAACTTAAATAGTGGATGATGAAGTAACATTTATTTCATTACGTTTTACTATATCTATTTTTATTTTCATCTTGGGCAATCTCATTCTACTATGGGAATCTTAAAACAAACTCCAAGGAAATTAATTTGTTAAAAATGTTATAGTTATAAGTTTACAGAGTAAACTGAAACAGTTCAAATCGGAAGAACAAAAAAATGTAAACCCTCAGTTATGTTTAAAGTGAAAAAACTACAGTAAGGTTATTTCTATGGTCTTGGTCTTTGGTGATCGACCTCGTCACTAGTGTCTGTATGTTGAATACAGACACTGTTGAAATTTGATCATTTGACATTTGTTAAGCCTCGGTAATGGGCGGTTGTAATGTGCCCGAAAGGTCGGCTGTGTTCAATGTACAGACATTAGTGACATGGTCGATCTCCGAAGACCAAGAACATAGAAATAATATTTGTGATCGTGGAAGTCTATCTTTCAAAGACAGAAAGGTTATTGTAAATCAGAACAAATAATATACTGATTTAAACCTAGTTTAACTAAAAACATAAAATATTGTAATTCAAATTAACAATCTTAATAATTTCCAAACTTGGCTGCTGCTAAACATTTTTAGTAATCTTCTACATACGTATTAGAAAGAAAAAAAAATATGTTGGATGCTTTAAAACACAGTCATAATAAAATATGTTGTGTGTATTCATTATTAAGACTATTTTTTAAAACTTAGTCTGCTTGAATTGACTGCTTGTTGAAACCGGCAATCGAATAAACTTATTCTAAATATAGATTGTGATGGACCAACAAAACAAGTAATAAACTTTTAACAAGAACTTGTTTGTCAAAACTATTCACAACAGTGCATGGCTTAATCAACATTCATAGTTAAATAACAAATGAAGTAGGCTAGTTGTACAATAGGCTGGGCTCTGATTTTTTTTTTGGAAAAGCTTACCTCAAGAATAGACAATTAAATTGAAAAAAATTCCACAATAAATTTTGTCGTTTTTATATGACGGCCGTTTCAACTATTTTAATTAGTCATTATCAAATATCCAGTTGTTCGCACACTGGGAACTTTGTCAAAATTAAAACATTTAAAACACTTATACATACAAAAAACACTTAAATGTACATTACAAACATAGAAAGTTAAAATCACATTAGAACCGCAACAGAAGGTATTCGGCACATGCTACCGTGTTCAGTTCAAACTCACACTGTCAGACGTTAGTGTCATCACCGTACCTGGATAGCGCTGTTGGTCGGTCAATTTATCTTGGCGTTGTTGTCCAGCTCCTGTAGAATATCAATTTGACTGTATAATATATATTTGACTGATTAAAATAGTCGAAACGGCCGTCATATAAAAACGATGAAAAACAAGGATTGTACGACAGATCGTAAAAGGTAAACATATATATTTATAAACAATCCAGTTACGCTACCACAAATAAGTATGGGTAAAAATAAAATTTCACTAAAACGTTTAGAAATTTACTTAAACATCAAAATAAACATTGCAATGAATATAAATTTAGAACAAATTTTTTTTACTTTTTAAAAGATTTTCTGTATGTGAAATTTGTTTAAACATGGGTGAATGTACATAGCCACAATCTGTACTTTTTTTGTGATAATATTATTTTATATAAATCTTATAAGCAAAGAAATTACCAAAGCACACAATCAAACCAACACCTCACAAATGAAACCACGTTTATACTAATACTCAGAAAATACTGTATTTATCTGTTACTCTGTTTTCAGGGAAAGGTTCTCTTTGGCACAAATTATAAGCTCTGTTATAGGCCATAATTTACAGCCAAGATACTCATTCAATAACATAAGAACTATTTGCGTAGTACTTTGCAGAACTTCTCACGTGACTATTTTTAACCACTGTTGCTAAGCAACAGCAGTTACAGTTATGTAGTTACTCTACGGGCACTTTTACTTGGTACTTCATAAAAAAATGACATGGTGACTCAATATGGCACATGACACACTCCTGAAAGGGTTAATTAATACCAATAAAAGTAACCAAATCATTACCAAATAAATTGAACAGAAAGTAAATTTCTGTAAAATGTTTTTTAATCTATATTAAAGTGCCATGAAATAAATATGTTTGTTATGGTGGACAGCAGTATATACATTTTGTTAAAATTTACAATCTGTGGTAAACAAATTGTGGGACATTGCTTGAATAATTAGGAATACTTGTAAGAGCTATGATTTTTTCAAATAGCAAACACGTCTTGGACAGATCACATCATAAGTGTTAATTAATACGGGCCAGGATTGGCTCAAGCCTCCTATGTTTTTTCAGTTTGTGGAGTAAAAACATAAAAGTTAATTAATTTACACCTATTGGTGTATAAATTATAATTAACAGCGGGCAAGGATTTGTCTAGTATTTAGAATTTATAAAACATACACTAAAACATTGGCATCAAGGCATGGAAGGGTTGCGAGTAGGGGGTTGGGATGCCTTGACTTTGAGAGAGAGAGAAAGGAAAGTCAAGCACAATGCACCCTGGAACGCTCTCCCCCTACTTTCCCTTCCTTCACTTGTCCTTGTTTACCAACAACACAAAACAACCACAATCTAAATTTGGAGTGATGCCTACATATTACTAGATTTAGTACATGTTTAAAATTTCTAGTACTCTAATTCATTGAAGTGAACATCTGGAACATAATAGTGAATCCCTTTTACATACAGGAACTAAAATACTCTGTGGTTATTTGATTATGCGAAGTAAAATAGTATTTGAATTCCCTTTATTCCGGGAAAATTTTATTGAGCACACGCATTGCACTGATACTCTACTAGAATAGAACCACAGTTGAACCAGGTACCAGGTCTTTCGAATTCCTGTGATTTACACTTGCACACTAGCACCAGCACTAGTGAGTTTACAATTCTTCTTAAGACATGTAAATAACTTCCTTATAGACAAAATTCTAAAACATTTGTTCTGGGTTAAAAGGCTTTTTGAGCATGTCTAATAAGTGAAAAAACTAATTTGAGATGTTTTTTCCCCCCAAAAAAAATCAAACCCCCCACTGGCGAGGGCAGGCCAGCTCCCTTAAGAAGAAGTAAGATGGACGCCATGGATCACATAAATACGGTGTGTAATAAAGTTTCTTCATAATTGTTTTTACTCAGAAATTTATTGAAATATTTTAACTCCCATGTGTTGAAATTGCCATATCAACAAATAATAAATCCCCATTTAAATTATAGGATTATTTTATAGGACAGTTCTAACAACTTCTTTCGCATTTTACATTTGAGATATCTCTTACAATTCAAAATATTTGTATAGATATGTTTAATATACAAATCATATTTACTCTAACGGTTTTGTTCGTACAGTGCTGAGAAATACTGACAAGTGGGAAATTCAAAACTCGACTTCCTCATACTCTCGAAATGGCAGTTGCAACAGCTTTTGACACGGTACCTCGTATAGGATTCGTGCGCGAGAGGTTTTATTTATTTGATCTCATTTTGTGATTCAAGTTAAGCTAATTCAAATACTTTTATGAAACAATAATTTACAATTATACAGTTCAATTCTTTGATTTATTGTCTACACTTTGTTATAATAACATTTAATTTTTGGGCAAAGCATAAACAGTACATGTCATATTCGGACTAATGTGGCGACCGGCCGATCCGGATTTGGAAAAATCTGGATATAGCAACTTCATTTATAAATAACCAAATGGCCCAAAACAATGAAAGCCATTATTGTTGAATACTATTTTTAGATGTTTCAAGCGGTTTGGACTTGTATTAACTGTACTACAATGTACTATATAGGCTATCAAATTGGCGTTCTGTACACAACCATAGACTATTGGTAATTTAAAGTAAACAATAAAAAAAAAAAAGTTTACATTGTAAAAACACAATTTTAGTTATTACAGTACAGTAATTAAATATCTAAAGTATGTAGGTACAGTACTGTAGGTTACTTATAAACATACTAGCTTTAACAAAATTACCGGTAGGCCTACAATTCGGCACAGTAAAATATAAATTAAGTTTTACTTACAGTACCGTAAACGAACGCTAATCAGTTTTTGAAAAAAGTTGTGATTTTCGTGGAAAGAGTCATTGACCATTTCAAGGTCACAGCCCGCTAAGAATAGACTAGGCAGCGCACAAACATTAAACTAGCTGTAACTTTCACTTTTCTACCCCATCCGCCACACAATCAAACTACAAAAATTTGTTTGGAAATGCATCCTGTTATGGGAAAGTCCGGATGTGACAGGTCGTACTGTATTAATAAATTACTATTCAAATTAGGTCTAGTTTTGTTATCAGTCTTGTAGTAGGAACATAAAAACTGGTGTTTTCAAAATAAGAAATTTCAAATTGATATATACTTTTATACAGTTATATTTAGAACTAATTTACAAAATTTATTACATTTAAAAAAAAATTACAAAAAATGTTTACTACTATTTATGTAGGCCTAAATTTGAACTTTTTCTTTTGTTACTGAACATTTTTTGCTTCTTGAGCTAATAACTTTGTAAATTTTACATCAATCAATTTTTTACTGGCATATATGAATTATTTGAACCTTTCTCTACAAAAAAGCTATGTAACACTTTCGGATTAGTTTATAATTACTATATTTGGCGAATTTTTGAAAATATGCTTGCACATGCACCGAAATGGCCTGGCATTGCAAAAAATTAGCATGGACAGTTGTAGGGTTAAGATATCATGTATTGTTTATAATAAAGTTATTCAAAATACCATTTACAACTGTGGTATTTTGGGTGAGATTGTGCATTTTAGATATGTTTAAAAATTTTTCAATTTTGAAATTTTTCTTTTGGCACTCAAAAGGTTAAATACAACTGGTATATGGTTAAAGGAGAAATAAGTGGAAAACTGTTTAATGTATAAATGTGTGATTTGTATATAAGTTATAGTTGTGGACAGCTTAACTCTGAACCAGGGAAAGCCCCCTTCCCTGAACCGGTCTTCCGCCCGGGGAACCCTAATTAGTATCGGTTGGCTGAACTCAATGAAAACAAGTATTAGGTGCCTAATACCAAAAAGTCAGTTCAATTATTGACAAAAATTATTCAAAACCATTATCATATTACGTCTTGTATTTAAATTTCGATTATTTTTATACTAAATTTGATTTAAATCGGCCAATTTTGACCAACTTGTACCGCCAAACTAGTTTTTCTTTTTAAAACTAACTTTGAATGAACAGTGGAACTAAAATACAATTTATATAAAAACGTGAGCGTATGGAGGGACAAAAAATACTCTATGTATGATTGTATTACTGGTGTCCAGTAATTACGGGATCAAACTTCGGGGAATGGTTCTATGGTTTAAAATAAGAAAAAGAGTTTATGTAATCATAGGCCCAAAAAAGCTTTGTTTTCCAGATATCCGCCATTTCGTTTTTTGTACAAAATAATTCAAATCTAGAGAACGGTTTGACTGATTGAGTTCAAACTTGCGCCATGAAGTTTAACCTAATGTAACATCTCCAGCTTCCCAAAGTGCAATAATAATTTAGTAAGACGTGTGTTTTACTCAGCAAGTAATTTTGTATTAAAATGTGAATTTTACAAGACAGTGAAATATAGAAAAGCTTATTCAAATTTTTACGAAAGTTAATAGTTATAATAGACAATGGTGTGTAGTATTGCGATCGGCAAACTTTTCAAGTTTTTGAAGTAAAGTGATGTTATAAACCATACAATGAAATAGACTACAACAGTGTTGCGCGTGCGAGTGGGTTTTTTCTTTTTTTTTCTTTTTTTTAAATTAATAAGTTTGTGTTTCTGCTTTTTGTAAGTATGTACAGTGCACTTAAAATTTTTTTTACTTACAAATCACCAGCTCTCTTTGAAATTTTATAACCTATAATTTGTATTATATTTGTCTATATTTAAATTTATTTTTTTGCTATATGATATTAATAAATGTCAAAGGTCATTTCTAGATTGTCTACTTTGTTTGGCCTAAGCTAATCCTCTTCACCATTTTTCAATCAGGTCATTGAATTCACAACCTGAGATAAAATAAAATTAAAGTAGAGTCTTGCAGTGCAACTGCATCAAATCAAATTATTATATTTATATTTTTTTTTGTAAGCAGAGCATCTTACAAAATGGCGCAGCCAACTTTGGGGCTCGTCATTAGAAACTAAGCTTACACTAACAATGATATATCTAAAATAAAATTAGCAATTAAATCCAATTATGCGTTTCAAAATGGCGGTTGTTTGAAAATTTCAAACCTAAATTATTCAAAAACCGTGCAAAAATTCCTGATATTACGGTCATATTTAACAGCTAATTAATTAGTAAAATTAAGCTTATCTATTTATATCACACAAGAAATAAAAAATAAACTTAAAGTTTTATATTTAAGATATTAAAAAAGTAAAAAAATAACATATTGAAGATTGGCGATAAAATTGCCCAATGTGAACAATCATGAGGCGCCCAACTCGTCCCGGCAATAATCCCGTCAACTCAATTATTTGTCACTCCATAAATCGTCATGTTCTGTAATTAGGTACCCATTCCACAAAAAAATATAGTGCAAATTAATAACATCCGGCTGGTAGCAAAGGCTACAAAAGCAACCTTGCTTCTCTTTCCTGTGATGTAACAACTTCTAAGAATTGTTAATGAATATTGCTTCACATCCGCTGTACAGAAAGTAAAACAAACAACCCTTTTCTTTGGCGACAAAATACTTGTTGGCCAGTTGGTGATTTTCATTTGTTGTGTGAATAACTATGGCGGAACCGACACCCGCGTCTCCCGAAAAGTATATTACGAGTCGAACTCATAATTCATATTCAAGTGGTGAGCGACAAATTATTTTACACATTTACGGAGTGCTTCGTATGGAAAATCCGGAAATGAGCAAGAGGAACATCGTGGATAGAGTTCGAGTTTTAACTGGTGCCAGCAGAACTACTATCGAACAGCTGAAAAAAGAATTTGACAACAGCCCGTTGGTTACTCTAGGGGAAAAACGGCCAAATCAGCAGGGGCAACAAACTCGTATGAAAACCTACACCGACTTCCAAAAAACTGCCATCAGAAGGAAGGTGCATGAGCTTTATAGGCAAAACACACCGGCTACTTCAAAGATTGTCGCACAAATGATCAACGAAGATCCTGACCTACCAAGTGTCACTGATCGAACCACAAGACGACTTCTCAACGATTTGGGGTTTAAGTTTGAAAGGCGACAAAGACAGTCCTTTCTTATTGAGCGTGAAGACATCATGCCGTGGAGGAGGAAATATTTGATAGAAGTAAAAAGATTTTGAGAGAAAGGAAAACAAATATTTTACCTGGACGAGTCTTGGTGCAATGCTGGCCATACTACAAGGAAGGCTTGGCCCCTCGATATATAAAGTCAGCAAGACAAGCGCACATGAACGGCAAGACAACAGGGCTGCGAGACTTGCCGGGACGCAAATTTTCCATGAAACCGGCGATTTGTTCTGGTTATGAAGCAATAAAAAATTATTACAATCATATATAGAGTATTTTTTGTCCCTCCATATGCTCACGTTTTTATATGAATTGTATTTTAGTTCCACTGTTCATTCAAAGTTAGTTTTAAAAAGGAAAACTAGTTTGGCGGTACAAGTTGGTCAAAATTGGCCGATTTACATCAAATTTAATATAAAAATATTCGAAGTTTAAATACAAAACGTAATATGATAATGGTTTTGAATAATTTTTGACAATAATTGAACTGACTTTTTGGTATTAGACACCTAGTACTTGTTTTCATTGAGTTCAGCCAACCGATACTAATTAGGGTCCACCGGGCGGAAGACCCTAACCTTTCCCTGCCTCAGAGTTAAGCTGTCCACAACTATAGTCACACAAAGGAGGATTTTTGGGGATATTAGATAAAATTAAATTTGTAGAATGTGAAATAGGTTTTAATTCTCACCATTGGTCCTTCTGGCATTCCTATCCCGAAAGGTTATGGACCACGAGTAGAAGACCCTTCATCCAATTATAAACATATACCAGATGTCTTAAAAGTCCCCCCCGCCCTATTATTTTTTGTATTAAATAGAAGTAGACATATTTGCTTTGGGGATTGTTAACATGAACAAAAATGGAGTTTTTTGGCGTATCGTATATTTCAACCCCTCCCTCAAAAATGGCGTATTTTGGGAGTAAGTTGAAAATTTTAAATGAAAACCCCTATTGAGTGACTCCTCATTTTAAAGGTCTTGATAAAAGAAGAAGATTGGCGCAAAACGGAGGTCTGTATGTTGACTCTATCCAACATAATGGCAAATCAAAGTTATAATTTTCCCCAAAAAACTCCTATTTAAAGTTTCATTAATAATTATGTTACAATGAGTAAAACCTTAAGCTTTCGCCTTATTTTCACTCAGATCAAGTGCTCAAAATGAGAACCATTGAATTCTTGACAAAAATACAGCCTGGACTCAAAGTGTTGCCTAACATTTCCCAACATTTCTGGTGTAATAAGGTGACAAGCGTGTTCGATCCTTACTTTGTTTTTTGACTTAGATTGAGTGACCTACTGGATGAAACCCTTGTAAAAAATAACAGATGTAAACCCTTGAGGAAAACAGAAAATTTGTACCGACAAAATACAGTAGAGCGTCGATAATCCGAACGTCAATAATCCGAAACGTCAAAAATCCAAACGCGTTCCGAGGCCGCCCCTGCAAAAATATCGTTTTTGTTTTCGCAAATTCCAATTACTGCGTCGTTAAAAATTTCACAAAAATCTTCTTCGTAGTTTGACATTATTATCTCTAAACACTTCTTAATACCTGCTCTCACACGAACTCACTGTAGACTGGCTGTCAATATTTTCATCACTGTCACGCTAATATGCTGCTTTAGCGCTAGCAGTAAACAAACAGTGTAAACATACAGAAAGTTCATTCATTTCTCTTTGTGTAATCATTATAACAGTGTGTCGTACATACAGTAATGTACTGTACAGTATTTTATTTTATTTTTTTCGTTTGTGTTAACTATAATGTACAAGTGAACTTTTAATTATATACTGTAGGCCCTACTGTAATTGAGAGTTACAAGTGTAGGCCTAATCATGTTGGCCCTACCGTACGTGCAGGTTCTTCTAAATCATAATGTATACGTAGTCTTATATACTCTATTGTAATTACATTACTACTTGTACTGTTTAACCACTTTAATCGATTAAAGCGCATATATTTTAGTCTAAATGGCATTTTCTTGGTTGTTTTCAAAAATCCGAACAAATTGATAATCCGAACCCCCATCGGTCCCAATTAGTTCGGATTTTCGACGCTCTACTGTATAACCACATTCTGGACCATCCCACTGAGAACATATTCCGCAAAAATGGTTTTAACTTATCATACCTCACTTCCAACAGCCTGGGTAACATCCTCAACACTAGGTCAAGGCCGAACAGTATCAATAAACATGACAATGGTGGAGCAGACAAACTCAAGTGTGATGACTGCGACAAAATGTATATAGGTCAAACTGGCAGATCCTTTGCCCAAAGGTTTAAAGACCATTTACCGTCTCATAGAAATACTCTCTCCAAACATATTTCCAATTTTGCTAAATACTTGATAAATAGTAATCACAATTACACAGATATCAGTATCAATCTTACTATTATTCATAATGAGAGGAAGGGACACCGTCTCGACATATTGGAGGAATATAAGATATTTTTTACCCAAAAGAAAAACCCCAACTTACTTCTTAATGAGAAATTGAACTTTGCGGCCAACCCAATTTACGATATATTATCTTATCTTTAAATAAACATCGTAGAATTCTACTGCAGATGATTCTCATCCACCTCATTTCATAATCCGTCTGGAACTAAACGAACTATGATGTGGCCACACCCGGGTACTTTTAGTATAACATTTAACGAAGAGCTAGCCTCTGAATATTTTATCATGTTTTTATTATCGTTTGTGTTCAGTGTTGTGTTTCTGAATTTTATTTAAGCCGGCTGTGATAGGCGAAACAGCTGTAGTGTTTTCACAATAATTAAGATTTGCTCAGACTACTAAAAAAATGTATTTATCTGTATATAATTTATTTTGGCTCTAATAAGACTTTTATATACATATAATGAAAGGTTAGGGCGTGCTCCTTTAAACCCACATGCTAAGGATTTTGAAATGTTGATGTCTTTGTAACACTGTAGAATTACATTATCTGTTTTTAGCTTTATTCTATTTGGTAATTAAAGCGTGTTACAATGGCATTTTGGTCTAATAAGACCTTTATATACATCTAATGAAAGGTTAGGGCTTGCTTCTTGTAGCGTTTGTAGAAACATAAATCTAAATCAGGTAACTTTTGAATTCGCGCGCCAAGGCCAATTCATGTTGGCAACATTGTAGGTAAGGCCAGTCTGCCACTCTCAACAGCTGTTAGCTGCCTGGCGAGGTAGTAAGCCGGTCGTTTTTGCTTATTCATTCTTCTGCAGTAGCCTTGACTATGTAATGTAAAAGTGACAACACGATCAACCCTTAGACTAAACCGAAGCTATTTAAATGTAATACCGACTTGGTAAAATTAACCATCAGTAAGCAAGTTTTATTAATATGCGTTCGTGAGTTGTTTAAAGTTATTATTGTGAAGTGTTTTTTTATGGCGTTTCAAGGCAAACTGTCCGACCTTGTCTAAGGCCTATTTCGTTACAAAACATGTCTACCGGCTAAGATATCCATCTATCTTCTACCAGGTAAAGTTCAAACCTAAATTACACCCTGAGTTAGCTATAATAATATGTATTGTGTGAATTTAACTGTAACATTTATCTACACTTGCAGAGTAAATTTATGTCATAACTTAACTTCATTTTTTCATAGCCTATATTTTACATAGCCTATCTGTTTTACTTTACGTAGCCACAAGCCTTAAACTGTTTGCATTATAAGATTTAGAAGCCTTTTTAAGCCTTATAAAGGTGTAATAATGTGTATTCAAAGCTCTGTTTTAAATATTTCTTTGTAAGCCTATAAATACAATACAGTTCTATACACGAGGTTAAATTACAGTTTCATACATGAAATAGTTATGCAACTTTATACATGTTTTTAGCCATGTACTAAAACATGTGTTTTTTTTCTTATAGTGAACATCACTGGTTCAAGTATCACATGGTTTTAACATCCTACAAGTTTTGTCTTCCATCTTCGAACAATAACAACCAGCTATTATGAAAACATTTCTGAGTGTTGCTAGAATTTTGAACTGTCTGTTACTTTAAAAATGATATCAAATTAATAAAGGCTTACATAGTTAAAAAAGGCTACAATAATATATTTTTTTTTTATAATAATAATTGGGAGGTGCAGCTATAGCATATTTCGGACCTTAGCCCTAAGGGCTCTATATTAGAAAATTTACATACCTTTTTTTTTATAGAGAGACGTCTCATAATTTTTTTTTATTAATTAATTTTTACCTAGTATTAAGTTTGGCCATAGATATAAAATTATTATCAAATCCATGGTGAATGTATTCAATTTTGTAAATTTGTAAACACTACTAGTTCGTAATTTTGTATTTTTTTATATTGTAAACAGGGAGGGTTTTTCAAATTTTATTTTGGGGAGGGTTTTTCTTTTTGAACATAATTAATTAATATATATATTGTAAATATTTTCTTTGAAAATCAATATTACTTAAGGGCATGTCAATTTAAGATTTTATTATTTAAGGGCGTATAATCTTTTGTATTTTAATTTAAAATAATATTTTAATAAACAAATTGTTTATTAAGTGAATTGTATTTGTTTGGCATTTCCTGTGAATAGCTAATTCAGGTGTTTCTTAAAAAACTTTCCAAAATAAGGTAAGGCTACAGATTATTATCCTTAGAAGGATTTATCATCTTTGTTTTTTTTTATGTATGTACCACCCCATTTTTGACTCAGTACGCTTTCCATTTTGTTTGTTCCCTTTGAGGATGGTACATTCTTAAACTGACATGCTAGGGATTTTTAAATGTTGATGTCTTTGTAGTACTGTAGAATTCTAGCTTTATTCTAGTTGGTAATTAAAGCGTGTTACAATAACATTTTGGTCTAATAAGACCTTTATATACATCTAACAAAAGGTTAGGGCTTGCTGCTTAAACTGACAGGCTAAGGATTTTTAAATGTTTATGTCTTTGTAACACTGTAGAATTACATTATCTGTTTTTAGCTTTATTCTATTTGGTAATTAAAGCTTGTTACACTGGCATTTTGG
>JAGFPH010007693.1:26968-54475 GCA_018207615.1 Philaenus spumarius | reverse complement strand
AACTCTCCCTTACTGTCATTATTTTACGAAGATGAAGATAAATTTCAGTAAATTTATTTGCACGGTCGCCGGCCAAATGTGTTCACTGGAGATAAGAACACGCATGAGTTATTTATTTGCACATCAATTTGTCAACACACAACCCCACCGCATGATTTAATATCTATCTGAGGGCAGCATAGTTTTGCTTCCGTGTTTTATCAAGGCAAGTGTTTTATTGGTTGTAATTATTTATTCTCTCTTATAATTTATGAATAGCTTATCACGTTTTTTAAATAGTGAATGTTAGGAGAATAAATAGATCATATTAATAGGATTTGCACTTTAAAAATAATTTAATAATAAGCTGCTTGTAATAAGTTTACTGAACTACTACGTTTTAAATAGTGATTGAATTCAAATTGTAATATTAGAAATTAATAACAATATATCTCATCACAATTACCCAAAATGGATATTTATGAGCTCATAAAAAGTGACCAAGCACCAAAAAGCAATTTAGGTACAAGTTATGAACGATACTTTTTATCAGACTGCACTGGACTCATCCGGAATCTTAATTAAGTTACATTTTCAATTTGTTTACAGATTTTAAAAGCGATTTAAACTATACGTGACAGTGCTGCTATCAATTAGAAAGTAGCTGAACTTTTTGAGTTGTTGTAACATTAAAGTACCGCAATGCGTTGTTTAAGTACAAAACGTTTTGGTTATATGTGTGATTATTGAATCAGATGACTTTTTGAGCAAATAATGAGTGAATGTAGTAGTCACTTCAGGACGTAACTATTAGATTTAGGACGTAACGCCTGCACTAAAAAACAATTTATAATTTTATGGAGCTTAATTTGATTTTTTGCCTATGCTACACAAAATTACCATTCTAGTCTAAAAATAAACATAATAATTGTACAAAATAAATACTAAAATAACCACCTAGATTGCAAAATAAAAACGGATTGTATCCCATACGGAAATCCTCCGAAGTTTTTTAACATTCTTCTCAAAGGCCTACTATTACCGATATTTATTTTAAGACAGCAGGACTTGCAGATGAAGTCTACCGGGATAATTTTTGGACGGCCTGAGTCGAAACACGTACGACGGACACACTTATCATTACGGCATTACTTTGGCGGATGTTTGTGAAATTGTTCTTGAAACTCTACAGCAGTTCACATAAATCTGAGACCACCAGAACGACCTGTTCCGTATGAGCGAAAATATTGCCTACAATAAAACTCTCTCTGGAGTCGTAAGAACCCAATGGTAATCAGCGTTAACTAACCTCAAAAAAGAAAGTAATGAGGAACGTGGCCTGGCAACAATCAACAATGTAGTCATCTGTTATACAAACCGACCACATATCTGCTTTAATTTCACTACTTTTTATTTTGACACATACCGTATGTGTTTGTCAAACCTATAACTGTCCATGCTGTTTTTTGAAATGCCAAGCCATTTTGGTGCGGGTGCAAGCATATTTTCTAAGATTCGCTAAAATATAGTAATTATAAACCAATTCAAAAGTGTTCCATAGATTTTTTGTAGAGAAACGTTCAAAGAATCTATATATGCCAGTAAAAAATGTATTGATGTAAAATTTACAAAGTTATTAGCTTAAGAAGCAAAAAATGTTCAGTAACGAAAGGAAAAAGTTCACCTTTAGGCCTACATAAAATAGTAGTAAACATTTTTGTAATTTTTTTCAAATGTAAAAAAGTTTTGTAATTTAGTTCTAAATAGAACTGTATAAAATATCAATTTCAAATTTCTTGTTTTGAAAACGCCAGTTTTTATGTCCTACTACAAGACTACTCAGTATATATAAAGACAATTTAGTAGTATATGCTTTGACCAAAAATGAAATATTATCATAACAAAGTGTAGAGAGTAAAAATCAAAGAATTGAACTGTATACTTGTAAGTTATTATTTTATAAACGTATTTGACTTATTTTTACTTGAATCACAAAATTAGACCAAACTAATGAAATCGCTCACGTACCAAGTCTATACAATATCCTGTGTGACTTGACCGAATTAGTGTGGGAACGGTGAGTTTTGAATTCAACAACTACAGTTGAATAAAAACCGTTACAGTAAATGTGGTTTAGTTTACACGAATCGAAAGATCGAAGTTTTTCCTACAAATCGATATATACATGTGTGTACAAATATATGAATTGTAACTGATATCTCAAATGCAAAATGTGCTTTTTCATTGGATGAAAACTGTCCAACTACTACAGAGGTTTATAGAAAACTTATTTTCAGAACTATAAGAGTGACGTCTGATTGGAAGGCAGTTTTAGAAAGTTAAAATCTTGACGAATCCAAAGGTATCTTTATATTATTTTCAATACAGTTCTATCGGGCGATATTGAGCCTTAGAGAACTGACAAAGTTGAGTAATGTCTTAGTGTTTTCTCCCGCGGCATTAGCTTTTCAGAAAACTACAATTTTTAAACGATGATTACATATGTAAATACACATTTCAGAACAAATTTGTAAATGCTAAAACTAAAGTTTAAATCATTTCCTTTCCAACGGTTTTTGTTTTATTGCGATTGGATGATTGTTAGTCGGTGAAATATTCAATACAATTAGAGTTGTCACAAGATTACTCAATTTGAGCAGTCTAACACGCTTAGAGAAGAAAGGAGTGGAGTGAAATCCTTTTGCCAACTTTTTAACTAATTATGGCATTTATAAACGTAAACCTCACGGAAAATGTATTTCGATTTTCAGAAAAGTTTCTAATTTTGTAGAAAATTTGTTTTGCATTTCCAGTTATGAGTAAAACTAATGTAATTTATATTAAAAGATACATCTCCGTCTATATTTAATGGATAATCCTTAACTTACTGTATAAAGTGTACATTAAATTGTTTGATTATCTAAAAAAAAAAAAAAAAACAGAAATTTTAATATAACGTCAGAAGAACAATATAATTTCCAAAGCAGAGTAATATTGGAAATGAAGTAAGAAGAGAAATATTGTATGTTAGAAGGGGTGAGAATTTAATAACAAACTGAAATCATAATTAATTGATAACCGACCCTCTTTTTGTGTGCATTATTAAACTGGGATGTGCGCAATATCAAACTTGTGCTTATTATAGCCCTAAGGAAAGCCGTGCCGAACTTTAAACGAATTACCTAAAAAAACAAGGCTTAATTTATCAAACAATTTCGCCTTTAAGCTGGAAATTTAATTTACGCAACAGCGATAAACAAATGTGTTTTATTTAATTTAAATTTGGAAAGTTTTTCACATCTAACTCAGACTTGCCCCGAAGCTTTACGGTTTAGAGGGAAATTTGATTACATTCCTTTCTCACACTTTCTCTCATAACTTACCTCTCTTCCTCAGTTATAGTTTGATTGTTATATTGTAGCTCATCCATCACTGAAGATGGCGGCATTGCCGTTGAAACGTGTTTGAGTTAGTAAACATATTAGTTGTGAGATTTTGTGTTCAGGTTTTATGATATCAAGTATTTCTTCTTGCAAGTCAAACTCAATCATTATTAGTGAATTTCCATAGGAACGATATGTGCTATTGCAGTGACCCTTATGGTTAGATCTAAAGTCGGAAGTAGTAAATAAGCACCAATCATGGTTCCCAGAACACATTTTCATTTGTCACTACAAACTTTATATTTATATATACCTATATAGGCCTTTAAAGTATATATGTGTTTCGCACTCTAACAGCCGCATCTTACATTCGATTTGGTCCAAATTGTTTAAAACAATATGACACGCTTTTTTTTTTAACAGGAAGTAATATTTTTTTTAGATTTTTCGTATTAAAATGAAACATTTTTTGATTTTATATAAAAAAATAAATAAATAAATATAAGAGATTATTTTGCACATTTTTTTTAGACGACCTTAAAGCCCTTCTTGTTTAAATCCACGTGTCTAATTTTACCGTTGTGGGATCTGATCCGATGCCAGTGGCCGGGATACAATCTCGTGAATCGAGGTTTTCCGTTGTGAGCGAAGCAAAACAGTCCATAAGCCGAAGCCGCACGGCCGAGAAGCAAATTCGCAAAGAGAGTTCTTCCGCTTTGTAGAACGAAGCAGCGCGTGAGCCGGGACTGGAGGCTGAGGTTAAAACAAATTCTACCAATATATTTTGTCCACGTAGACAACTATTCAGCGCCTTCGTGAGAAACTCAATTTCCCAAATGGTAGAAACCCTAAAACATATAAACTTAATTCGCTCAACTTACAGCGATTCAGTTGCGTGATCGAATTATTTGAAATATGTGTCTGTTTAATATAAATAGATAAGGTGATGCAAGATTTTATGGGTTCAATAATGACCTCTATTCTCTAACAACTATTATTCTAAATTGTTGAAAGTAAAACCAGTAGATAGCATATTAAACCAAATTAAGTTCAAATTATTAATATTATACAGAACGGGAACATTTATAACTTAACTAAAGTTAACTAAAGCCTAACTGTATCGTGAAGTTATTTATATGAATACATTTAAAGTAAAAAATGACATATTTTTATGGGTATGTGAAGGTTTTAGCTTCAATCTATATAACGGGTGTCCCACGAAGAAGTCCCTATTTTTGAATTGATATGACAGACGTATAGAGCGCGCTACAGACTTGAAATTCTACAGTCGTGACTAACACATATGTAAAAGAAATACCCCTGAGTATCAGTTAATTCTGACTGATCCAAACAAAATGGCGGAAAAACAAAAAAACAACAAAATCAGCAATCGTATTTTAAGGGTAAACCTACTTTTATAATAGGAACAGCTGCAGCTGTTTAGACTATTTTAAATCTATCAGCTGACTGCGTGTATCCACAACAATGAACATATTTGGTAATAAACATTTCATTTGTTATTAAGTTGCATTGTAAAGTGTCTTATGTACCATGCCATTTTCAACTGAGCAAAAAGTGAAATGTTGTTCCTGGGCTATTGCCTTTGAAAATGATTATGAAGCAATAAGGTGTTTTAGGGAAAGGTACCCAGGTGTAGTTCCACCGTCAAGGAAATCTATTCGTAAGTGGAAGACTATCCTACTAGAAACGGGGTCAATACAAAAAAAAAAAAAAAAAAAAATACCATAGATCCTCCAACATAGAAAATAAAGAAATCGTTTGCGCTGCTTTCGTGGAATCTCCAAATACGCCTAATTCAGTAAGAAAGGTGGAATCTGCTACAGGGATTCCGAAGTCATCTGTCCAAAGGTATGCCAAAAAGAACAAAATCAAACATTATAAAACTCATTTAGTTCACGAACTGATTGAAGATGATCCTGACAGACGATTGGAATTTTGTTCGAAAATAATTGAAAAGACTGACGTAGATAGCAAATGGCATGAAGGAATCGTGTTTTCAGAAGAAGCGACATTTTATCGAACAGGAACTGTAAACAGGCATAATTGTCATTACTATAACACAAAAAATCCACATATCTTACAAGAAGAGAAATTAAAATCAACAGGTATAACAGTTTGGGCTGCTGTTACCAAGGATGGTGTTTTGTCGTATGACATATCCCGACAAACAATGACTGGAGAAAGGTATGCATCAGTTTTAAGCAATCACATAGTTCCTCATCTTTCTCAGCCTGAGATGAAAGACTTTTTTTCCAACAGGATGGAGCTCCTCCGCATTATGCTAATGTGGCCAAAGCAGTTTTGGACCAAAATCTTCCTAACCGTTGGATAGGTCGTGGCAGCAGTTTCATGGACTGGCCCCCAAGGTCTCCAGACTTGACTGTTTGTGACTTTTTCTGTGGGGCTTTTTGAAGGAGAAGGTTTATTGTCATAACATTGCGACAGACGATGAACTAATGAGGTTGATCGAAGAGGAACTGTTGTTGATACCTCGAGAGTTGTTCAGCAAAGCGTATGACTGTTTTCTATTTCGTTGTCATCAGTGCATTGCGATCGATGGACATCAGTTTGAATAAGGTTTATGGATCAAATAGATTTAATTTATTTATGAGTTACTTATATCTTTAATTCCCTAACGTTGTTTAGTGCTTAGTAACATCGTTAAAATTCAATAATTATGTTGTAACACTTAAGCAAATACAACTATTTTAAGGAAAAGGTACTATTTCTTTGATATCCCGCCATTTTGTCCTAATGTATCAGAATTAACTGATACTCAGGTGTATTTCTTTTACATATGTGTATGTTAGGACTGTTGAGTTTCAGGTTTGTAGAGTGTTCGGTGCATCTATTATATTAATTCAAAAATAGGGACATCTTCGTGGTACACCTGGTATATATAAGCCAAATACCACTCACTCACTGACTCATCACGAAATCTCAAAAACTACTGAACGGATTGGAACGAAATTTGGTATGTAGCTTCCTCTAGGGCCATAGGTGCTCACTAAGAAAGGGTTTCAAAAAACTAGAAATTTTAGGGGGGTTTGGGGGGGGTCAAAGTTACTAATTCAATATTTCTCAAAAACTACTGAACGGATTGGAACGAAATTTGGTATGTAGCTGCCTCTAGGGCCATAGGTGCTCACTAAGAAATTGTATAAAAAATTCGGAATCTTAGGTGGGGTTTGGGGGTCAAAGTTACTACATCACGATTTCCCTAAAACTACTGAACGGATTTGAATGAAATTTGGTATGTAGCTTCCTCTAGGGCCGTAGGTGCTGGCTAAGAAAAGGTTTAAAAAATTCGAAATTTTAGGGGGGTTTGGGGGTGTCAAATTTACTAAATCACGATCTCTAGAAAACTACCAAACTGATTGGAATGAAATTTGGTATGTAGCTTCCTCTATGGCCATAGGTGCTTGCTAAGAAAGGTTTTAAAAAATCGAAATTTAGGGGGTTTGAGGGATCAAAGTTAGTAAACATTCCCATAAAAATACATAGTATTTATTGATATATTTTTTTTGTTAATATACATTTAACTTTGATTTCTCTATCGATCCTTGCAAATCCGGATCGGGTGCATCTATCTATATATTTTGCTTCCCCGATCTATAATTAATTTATCATCATATCTAATGAACGATTTGTCTAATCATGGTGAAATCTCAAACAATATATATTATTTATGAGACAGATATTCCAATTAAACAAAATATTATGCGGTTATAAGTCTTACGAAATTTTTTTGAAGGGTTTAAAATATTGGTAAATTGGATTTTTTATTTAGTTGCCTACAGACTGATCACGATTTCTTAAAATGTATATAGCCTTGAAACAAAAAACCTGGCACAAATAACTGTACCTTGCCCCTCCCGCCCCTCCCTTACTTTCACTTTCCTACTCACTGACCACAAGGCACTGATGCATCAGTTGGGCTTATCATTTTGATGTTCTCATTCCTCTAAACCCTTCTATACCTGATACTCCCGTTCCCTCGTATATTGCGGAGGATAATATTTGGAAAATTGGGCAGCTTTCAGACAATGATTTCCAAAACTATGTCTCCGTCGACAGAACCGTGTTTGTCATCTGATACTGTTGAGTCAGATCATTGTTCCATGGTTTAAACTACCCAGAAACGTGGGAAAAAACGGCGAAAACGTTTTTCTAATACTAATTGTGCTAAAGCACATAGGGAGTCTGTCAAAAGATACAATAAAAAAAATCCTGCCATGCATCGTGAGGGTTCCAAAAAGTACAGTCAACAAAATCCCCAGGTCAAAATGGCTGCCGTTCAAAAATGCAGTTCTAAAAGATGTCACATGAAGGTGCTTCCATGATCTGAAAAATCAATGTCTGGGTTTCACTACAACTGCAACACCGATTATCACAAAGACAAAACAGTTGAACTAGGTCCTATGACGACATGTAAATGATGTACAGCTATGAAGTGATATAAATGACATGGTTTAGAACCTACGATTCATATCCTTATGACACACAAAATTACCATCATTTGTCGCATTTATTTCACCAAAATAATTATTATGCAATAGCGAAGCATTGCCTGGTCAGCTAGTAATATATATAACATTTCTGATGTGTGTCTAATTAATCTGCCTGGATTTTTTATGGGGCTTACTACTTATAAAATAATACAGATATTAGTTTGTACATACTCTAATTGTTTTCATTTGTCGTATTTATTTCACCAAAATAATTGTGCAATAGCGAAGCATTGCCGGGTCAGCTAGTATGATATATTATATGTTAGGAGTTTACGTTGAAAGGTTCTCTTAAATTAAGGGCGAGCTTATAGATAAACACTGTCCCATATAAATTACATGGGGAATTTTTAGGACTTAATAATTTGTATTTTTTACAAATTTAAAATGAGGTAATAATAAACTTTATATTTTTGGAGAGTAACGGAATCTTTGGGCTTCAAATTGGTAAATTTACCATGAGCCCACGTAACTGGTTCTCACAAGCTAGTAGGTCTTACAAAAACGTTCTCTCATTAAAATAACTGTGTGTGATATTCGTTAATTAAAGTTGGATGACTAATGCGTTTGGGTTCCTTT
The DNA here is from genome assembly GCA_018207615.1 of Philaenus spumarius. NCBI lineage: Eukaryota > Metazoa > Arthropoda > Insecta > Hemiptera > Aphrophoridae > Philaenus > Philaenus spumarius. Next base: position 46,005 of record JAGFPH010007693.1, on the reverse strand, counting down.
TGGAAGATATGTTTCAAACCTTTCCCTAAAGGTTTGACGGAAAGATCGTCCTGTCTTTTTTTCGGACAACCGTAACAATTGATCTTACAGACGCCGGTCTTATTTGTTGGTTGTGGTGGTAGTTGGCATTATTCACGTTTTGAGGTTGCTGGCAGCCCTGTATGCTAGATTAGATCCCTGTTCTTTTATTTTAATTCTTCTGATTTTAAAATGTATGTTTGTAATATAATTCATTACACTATATTTATCTTTTTTACATGTTCACTGTTGTTCTTTTCATTGTATTCTTGATGTATTTACTGATCAGTTTATCAATATAGGTTATATTTATAACCATTTATTGAGGATGGGTAGTTTATGGTATTTAATTGTGGTATTGTAGATTTCATTTAGTCCGATCTATATTTGTGTCGTATAAAATAGCTACCAGTAAAATGAGTAAAACCTAATATACAAACACCTCTTTACAGCTGGTATAAGACCGTTCTGCATTCTCTTTTAAAAGACAATTTAATTGAAAACTTGAATACGTTTAGAACTTTGATGAAAGGGAGCTTACGTTTAGTGTAGTGTGCTTTTTAAAGTAAATAGATAATGCAACACTTTAAATGCAGAAGATGGAGTTTTACGGATGGGTTCCTAACTGGATCGTTCTTTAGCTGAGTTGTTGGAAACACAAACACTAATGACTCTATTGTACACAGAATTCTAACTAAACTCTTTACATTATGAAGAAGAAAATACGTTTATACTGGCTTTGTTTGGACAGAGTTTCTGTAAATAAACTATTAGGCTACCAATTAAAATTATACGTAGGATAAAGACCTTTTAAGATTTGCTTTGAGGTTATAAACTATATATAAAAACAACCTTTTATTATTAATATATTCTTTTATACAAATTTAAAGAAGAGATACTTATTGTTTAGATTCGGAAACATTCGTACATCTTTGTATAACATATTTGATGATTAATTTCTTCACTATAATATTAACAACTTCTAAATCATTTGATCTATCAATATGAAATAAAAAGTAATTGAAGTTTTACCTTTCTTTAAATATAACGGATATAAATAAACAATTTTAACAAATAGGCCTACAGTTTTATAGTCCGTATAATTGCACACATTTACCGAGTTAAAAATCCCCGTAGGCCTAGAAGTTATTACTTCCAATGTGTGGTCTTAAGCAATTCAATTTATTTATTTTTTGCTTTATTAATATTATAAATTGCCTCAAAATTGTTTTTTTTTTTACATACGAGTTAAATTATTAGGGAAGAATAAATTTTGTACTTATCAAAGAACAGAAAATGATAATTACAAATTTAATTACATATTTAAAAAAATATTTTTAGACGCTAAATGACTAATTTAAACTTTTTCTTGCAGATTAAAATACATCTGGGATGTTTCCTGCAGTATTTTAGTGTAACAAAGTAAAACTAAATAAAAAAATCATCAAAAATACATTCAGAAAGTTTTAAGAAGTAGGCTTTGGCCTTTAGCTAAAAAATATTGGTATACAAATATTTATACTAAAATATTAGTATATTGGTATACACCACTCACCTTCGATACTTCAACCCCATAACTTGTTTACTGTTGCACTGTAAAAACGCAGTAGCTAAACATTGAAGACTGACAAATTTTCTATAGATTTTACAACGAAAAGCTTGTTTTTCTGGAAACGTTCCGCTACTTTGTTGGGAACGCCAAGCTCTGTTGCAAAATAAATTACTGTCACCTACTGGGAGACAATGGCTACTCTTTCCTGATCGCCTAGGTGAAGCAACTTGTTGCCAAATATTTAATTTACTAAATATTTTGACCAAAAAAATTATATTTAACTCCCAGTAATTTAACATACTAGCTCAATTTAATTGACTCTTTTTGCTTTCTGTAAACCTCAGAGTTGTAAGTACACTGGAACTAACCTTGTAACGTGAATTATCTGTGCTTTAGTTTAACTTATAATTTAGCCAAGTTCTAATATCTGAATACATGGGATACACTATTGGATGTGCGAGACAGGTAACATAAAATCAAATTAATTCTGTTCTGCAAAATAAAAACTTTGATTTTATTACTTCTAAATTCAAACAGAAATTTAAAAAATCTGAAACACAAAATATTTAAATTCTTTGGTAATTTTTACCTTACACAATAAATTCAAAAATAATTAACTTAATCTAAAATGGCAGAACTTTCTATGAATTTACTTACTTTGAAAATTGCTTTTATTCTATTTATAATATTAACTAATTAAATCTTTTTATTATTAAATATTATTATTTTTAAACTTTTACTTTAATCAAATTTTAATTTAATTTAATGAATGCAACTTGATTCACCACAAGATTAATAAAATATCTAACCCAGTATAATAAATAAATAATGAATTTACTCAGGCAAAATCTTAGGGAAAATCTGCAACGTATTTTCGCTTTTCACAGACCTTATAAGTTGTAGCTGTATGTCCTTCGACTGGAATCACAAGTTGTCTCGTGCCTGTGAATTACAGATGTATTCTTTCTGGAAGTTGGCAGATGGTCCTAGGTCCGTTCGTCTGGTTATCCCACGATGTCTAGAAGCTCAAAAACGATTTTTGTAAAAAAGAAAGAGGCCCCAGAGTCGCTGGGTACCCTGTATTTATACCCAGTTTCCCTCCGAATCAGGTATGGCCTTGCTGGTATTTTGCACCCTTTTGTCGCATCCTCCAATTTGCAATTTATAAAAGATTTTGTTTTCCTTTGCTATAGTATTAATTATTTTAATGACTTTTTTCCTTTATCATTTCTTTACTTTTTCATTATTTTAATTAAAAAACTATTTTTTTAAGTTGATTTCTCAGTTTCTAAACTTTGGCAATCCCACATCCCCTCTTCTCCCCATGCTCCCTTGCGCTGAGATTTGCCGCGTTTTCTTAGTCGTTTCTTTTATTGTTATTGGATTTTCTTTAATAACTTTACTAATTTCCAACGGATTTTCCGGCTACTTGGATTTTCTTTCTTCCCACATCTTCTTCTTTACGCACGAACTCGAATGGTAGTTGTAGGGCGTTTCGTTTGCATTTTCGCGTGTCCCGACCGCTTTCCGCAGATTTTCGCCACGAAGTCTTCCATTTTCCATTTTCCGACGATTTCCTTTTCTGAAGTTCTTTTTCTTGTGGTTTAAAGTTACTAGCCGCAGTCTCGCTTCTTTTGACCTTATTTCCTGGTTTTTCTTGGACTTAGCAGTTTTACGAATTTACTCTATTTGTTCTTTACTTTATATTACCGAAATTTATTTTATATACTGGATCATTATACAATTTGTTTAGCTACTAACCTATTTTAATTATTTATGGACTTTAAAACTTTATTTTACCTTAACGTTTGTTCTTAAAGGTTTTACAATGGTCACCTTTCCATTCAAATTATATTTAACTTTTTCTTTTAATTTTCCATTAAAACTTTACTTAAATAATACTTTGTATACATTACATTTAAAATAACTTTATTTTTTATGTACTTTTTTATTATACAAATTTCGCCACTTTAAAGCATTTTCTTTAATATTAATATTATGACCTTTTTTCATATGACATTTCTTTTTTGGAATTTTTTCCTGAATCCAAAAATGCCCTTACTTTTGGATTTTGAGTTAAATTGAATTTTTTGTTTAACTTTGAACGCATATTACGTAAGCACTTTCCCTTATTACGTTTTGGGAATTAGATGCAATACATAAGCGTTTAGCGTAATGCATTGACCACATAAACCACTAATTCGCAAATTCCTAAATCCCGGCTATTCCCTCAGAAATCAGATAATTTCGGATAAGTTACTTTTGCCGTTTTTCGCCAGCTAACTCTCATCTTTCCCCGACTTGCATTTCTATGACCTACATACGTACGATGCCCGTAGTAGTCTAGAAAGATTGAATTATTCAAAAAATATTTGAAAAATTCAAAATTTCGGGAATTACACGGACATTTTTCGCTGCAATATGTATTTCCATTTTCTCATTTTATTTTATACCCAAATTAAAGAAGTGAAAAGTAGATATGTTTATTATTTTTAATTTGTAACAATTTACCTGCTTACACGCTTCCTCAGCAAGTGTTAATTCAATTAAATTACAAGTGAAAAAACATGGACCAAGACCGGGATTTGAACCCAGGACCTTTGTTAGGTGAAGGACAAATCTTGGTCCTGGTCCATATTTTTTCAATTGTAATTTAATTAGATATGTTTAGTAAAATTTAAATGTGTAGTTTTAGCGATTTTTTCTTGTGGCGTTCTCGAGGCGATTGAATTACAAAATATGAAGTAACATTCTAGACTCTAGACCCTGGACCAAATTATTTAAATTTTGAGGGTGCGTAAATCAAGGGAAAGCACAACAATCTCTATATCATAGCCCAAGTGTTATCCATTTACATTATTTTGAGAAGACATATTGAAAATAAAATAGCAATACAACTTTACTGATAAGAGTAGTTCAAGGTTTCTTTCTTAAGAAAATAGTTTTGGATCCTGATTAATTAAAAAAAGGTTATACGCCCTTAAGGGTCTCCTCCAGTAAAAGAGAAAGCAACCGGCGACTCCAGCGCTTCACCCTATAGCCGTATCTAAACGGTGCCATTTCGTGCAGCTGAGCGCTTTGACATTCCCTCATTTAAAACCATTTTATAAACCCATCTTTTGTAATTGAGTGCTGAATAAAAAAAAACTAAAAAAACTGAATATTCTTTGTAAAACTGCGGGTTCGTGTTGTGATTCACTTTTAATTATAAATGTTTTATTATGAAAGGAAAAAAGTTGACACTTCCTACTTAAAAATGTAAATTACGTGACAAACGAAAGAGATTTAAAAATGTGAAACGTAAAACGTATGCGTACTGTGACTGTGGTTAAAATGAGACCTTGCAAACAATTTTATGATAAAAAATAATCGTACTAAATGGTTTTAAATTTAACATTGCTCTTACGGAATTAAAATCCAAGATGGCCGCCAATACAACATACCCTTAAATCCAAATATGCATGCCCTTAAATAACAAAAAGAACCCAACTCTTTATTTAAAGATATGCAATGGATACAATAAAGAATATTAGTGATAGTCAATAAACTCTTAATTCACTGTAACGAAATGCTGCTTGAAGTAAATAATTACTTCGTTTTACCTGTTTGGCTGTTGGTTTATCTGTTGGCAGAAAGCATCATCTGTCCGGTTAAAATTTGTTTAAAATTGTCAGCACTGAATATACATTTCTGCACCACTCGCTAACACATTCTTTAAATTTAAGGCCCACTAGGTTCTATTTTACTTTGTAGGTGTGCTTGTCAGAACATCACTAGAAATTTACTTGGACTGTGGGACTCTAAGTCAAGCTAGAAGCATTTTTAGTTGACACAAAATATTCTTTTATAAAGACCTTAAAAACAAAAGGTCACACGATAGGGCTCTAAATTTACACGTTTTGAGTACTTCCAATTTTTGATATGGTAGAAAAATTGCCACATACATACAACAAATTTGTTATGAATTTTTAAACATATTATGAATTTGGATTTTCTCTACCCACTCACTAAATAGTTAGAGGGTGTCTCCAGATTTTCAATAATTCGACCACGCAGCTGAACCGCTGACGTAAGTTGAGCAAATTTCCAAAATTAAGTTTATAGGCCTATGTTTTAGGATTTCAACCAACAATTTGGGAAATAGATCTACTATTCACGACGGTGCTGAATAGCTGTAAAATGCTACGCACGCCACTCTGCATATTGGGTGTATTTACAATACACAGTGCATTGCGTTCTTCGCACGCCAGCCCCCTTATTCGGAGTATATTCAATACACAATGCAAATATAAATGTAGGATATTATTCTGCACATTTTGTTTTTTACGCGACCTTATAGCTGCCTTGGTTCTCCGAAAATCAATCAAAACGTAAAATACCACAGAAGTACCCGGTTCAAAGCCATGTGGTGGATTCTGCCGTGGAGTTGGCGTGCGAAGAACGCAATGTATTGTGTATTGAAGATATTCCCAATACAGGGGTTGGCGTGCGAAGCACGCAATGTTTTGTCTGTTGAAGTTACTCTCAATACGGGGGTTGGCGTGTGAAGCACGCAATGCTTTGTGTATTGAAGATACTCCCAATATTAAAATTGGCGTGCTAACCATTTTGCAGCTATTTAGCACCGTTGTGAATAGACCTATTTCCCTAATTGTTAGTTGAAACTCTAAAACATAGGCCTATGAACTTAATTTTGGAAGTTTGCTCATTTCACGTCAGCGGTTCATCTGCGTGGTCGAATTATTTAATATTTGTAAATGCCGTGGTGCCTCGCGGGCAATCTTCAATATAAACTATAAATTCTATGTAACTCATTCATTTAGTTTTTCTACGCGTCAGGTCACCACTGGTTGTTTATATTAGTAGCAGTCGTCCTCGGATTCACCAGATATTATATTCGCTAACTGTAGTCAAATTAAGAGGTAGTTTTTGAAGGAATTATACCACTAAGAAAATTTGTTCACTAGGAATTTTTGTTCATTCCCGTGTGAGCCACGGTGGCCGTGGTTGTTAAAGCGTCAATGCTTTATCAATCGTCATGGCAACCATCAATGGAAAGGTTCCGGGTTCAATTCCCATTGACCCCGAATAATTTTCTAAATGGTTTCTTAACAGACATCGTTGGCTGTGGTTAGGATTCCACGTAAAACTGTAGGTCCCGTCTTCATTAGCCTTAAGTGCAAAACGTTAAACACACAAAAAAAAAAAAAACTCATCAAGACTTATTTTAAGTGTAGGCCTATATAGTGATATGTTATGTAAGTATCAAAACGGCTTTAAACTCCATATCTAACGGGTATTTTGAGGCAGAAAGACATTTGGTTCCGCCATCTTCGCCGAATAATTTTACAAAAACAGTGATGTAACCAGTTTCTTCGTTAATGCCTTCGTTTTGGAGTTATATGCATTCAAAATCGTGTTCACAATAAAATGAGGTAAAACTCCGTTTCTATACTTCAATATCATCTTGTTTATATTTTTATGTCAGAATAAAAAATAAATCTGTACGTTTATTAGATGTACAAATTTAATATGGGTAATTTAAAAAGACTGTTTTACTATTCTCCCGAACAAATAACATTAGAGCTCAGTTTGTAATTGAGTACAGTTTTTAGATTTAGATTAAACGTTTGAAAATAATTAATTGTACACCAAGCTACAATCATTTCGAAGTAATGGTAGTGTTAAGCATACGATAAAGAGGGATCGGAACAGATTCTGATATTTAGATCGACATGCTGATAAAACGGCAATCATTTTACTCAGTTTACAATGTTAAAGGTTCCAGTAATCCGAAAATTTCAACAATACTAGTAAACAAAAGAAAACCAATATGACGGCGAACAATACAATGAACGGAACAAATGAATGGAAATATGCAATAACCAAACTCAATATCGACATGAATTAAAATTGAAAACGACTTTTTCGTATCTGAAGTAGAATCTGTTATTATTTTTGGTGTGTTTCAGTAGTTTGAATTGCTGTTATTGACAATGACGCTGCTATAAGTACACTGTAAGGTTTACAATTATTGTTATCAAAAATAATATCAATACAAAATTCGAGGCTTTAACTTTGAGGAAGTCGTGCATTGTGTTAAGGGTGTGCAATACCAGGAAGAAACAGTAACATTCAGTAATCTTCAATATAACTTATATTTCGTTTAATTTTGAAGATTATATTTTGTAATTTGCATGAACATCTAAATTATAATTCATAGGTGACAAAAAGATTGTAAATTATGGATTTTCAGTCGAGTCGATTTCAATAAAATATCGGGCGAATTTTTCTGCCTACTAACTATAAATTTGAGCGTTCTGTAAATTTAAATGTCGTACGAACATGGGCGAAACTAAAAATAAGACCGTCATTAGTAAAAACGAAAGTGTATACAAGCGATATTCTATTCGCGCTCAAGCGCTTTACCTATGTATAACATCATAGGCCAGCTTTCTGAAGGTTGGCTCAGCTCACTTTATTCGATGCTTTTACTAGAGAGTGATATTGCACATTCTTAATAGAAGAAAAATAGAGTCATATCTCAAATTAATTTAAAAGCAGGTGATAAAAATCAAATCGTAAGCACTCAATAGAAATCTATATTAAAGTTATGTAATTATTATAATTAATTATCTTATTTTCTCCGTAAAAAACACCCTAACTACACAGATAAACAGTTTCGGTGAAGCTAAGTAGCCATCATCAAACCTCCACAAAAATACTTTACAATTCTTTCACACATTCCCAGCATAAAACTTATTTACTTGACAAAACAACGAACAGTACACAACATATAAATCTTTATACGGATACTTATTAAAAATGTATAACACAAAATAATACGTAGTATCAAAATTCTCCAGTTTACATTTTTGGTCTTTCATATGTACAGGGTAGAACAACGTTAGTGTTAAACTTTTTATGTGGATAAAGTACACACTAAATGTAGTAAAACTGTTTATTTAAAAATTTCCTATTCGAAAAATTATAAACAACAGAGGTATTTTTTTCATATTTTTCGAAATTTGGTACTTTTATCGAAAAACCCTAATTTTCTCAGCATATAAGAACTCGCATTGATATTGTAATTACATATTCGAATTCCTCATAAAATTTGCAATAAAATAACTACATTATTCATAATTTTGACTTAATTATTTGTTTGAAATGGCGGTTAAAAGTAAAAAAGTCATTTTTATGAAATTATTAATTTTTTTAAACACTCATAAAACACTATCGATTTTATTTGAGAACATGACAAAAAATATTGTTAAAAACTTTGCCATTAAAAGTAGCTTTTTAAAAAAAATTTGCCACACTTTGGGGTTTAGTTATAATTTAGTTGAAATAATAACGATTAAATGAAGAATAGTAAGAATTTTAATAAGAACATTATTGAATACCAAGCTCATGTCAGGTAATCGGACACAATCAGCTGACTAAGCGATCATATGGTTATTCTATTGTTGTACAGATGGATTTTATTTGGTTTAATAAAACTGTTTCGATTTTATTTGAGAACATGGCAAATATTGTTAATTGTTATTTAATAAGATCATTATTGAATATCAAGCTCATGTCAGGTAATCATACATAACACGTTCATTAAGAATCGCATAATTGATTGTAATAACATCAAGCAAAACGGCCGTTTTGCGGAACGCCAAGAGAAAAAAACGGCCGTGCTATAACATACGGAAAACATAGCTACCATGTTATTGACCACTTAAAAATACCATTTTAAAAATTTTAAATGGTAAATTTTAGTTTAAAATCAAATTATTTGTTGTAAAATTAGGTGATTTGATCTTTCATTCAACTTTCTAGGTCAAGCTAAACCCCCTTTTCAAGCCATTAAAAACAGTAGATAATCATCAAAAAATTATTCATAGTTTTTTTCATATTTCCCGCTTATTCTGTCAGACCCAATAACTACCTCACATTTTCGAGTAGAGAGCTCGGTGATGGCTTTAAACACATCTCCTTTCAATGGAGATGAATAATGTACAAGAAAAATAAAGGTAGCTGCAACGAAACTCAAAATATCGCCGAAATAGTTTTTCCTATGTAAGTTAGATTGGTACATTAGACTGAGTACTTTCATTCACTCGGTCTAGGAAATCTTCCTCGACGGCAATAGTCTGTGCCGGACCTACCTCGTTTCACCGTGTCTGAAATGAACCGCTTTCCACTAATCTTTGATTAAGGCTTGTAAAATCTTTAGAACTATGAATTTTTCGTTCGGGGAATCGTAACCTATATGTTCTTTAAGCGGCCAAAGCATTTCCATCGCATACCCATTAAAAAAATGCATATCAGCATACTCACGGTTAGAAAAAGCCCTCCTGATATAACTTCAATGACAAAACTATTATTAAAAATTTATCTTTAATTATAAAATACTAAACATGTAAAACACTTAACAAATTTGTCAAAACTGAAAATTTAAAACTTAAAAAACGAGAAATGTATTTACTATGAGTAAACAATTGCAGCTAAAATAAAATCAATCTGTACAACAATAGAATAACCATATGATCGCTTAATCAGCTGATTGTGCCCGATTACCTGACAAGAGCTTGGTATTCAATAATGCTCTTATTTAAATGTTTACTATTCTTCAGTTAATCGTTATTATTTTAACTAAATTATAACTAAACCTCAAAGTGTAACACATTTTTAAAGCTACTTTAAATGGCAAAGTTTTTAACAATATTTAAATATTTTAATCTGTACTGCACGAAATAAAAAAGCTACACTATCCCTGAGTAACAGAAATATGAATTTCTGTGGTAAGAAAATAAAAACCATCTATCGCATTAGTTTGCTAGGCTCAAATATGTTATTTGTATTATTTAAAATTATTTAAAAGAGGGAAAGAGTTACCCAAAATCTGTTCTCGGGACAGTTATTCTCATTTACTAGAACTTTAGGAAACCAATTTTCAAAATCCCCAACTCCGCTGTTATCAAAAAATTATATACTTTAGTAAAAGTTACATACCATGATTATTTTAAAATGTGTTCTATAATGATTCATTGTAAAACACAACATTTGTTCTTCCCTTAACACTAAATTATTATAACTTACTGTATTAACAACTTACGAACGAGAGTGCATAGTTTCTTGGTAAGTAATTAACTAAATCTTGAACTTTACAGTTGTAAACTTTGCTCTTAAAAGTAGGCTATGCAAGAGAAAATAATCTTATAAAAAATATAAGACGTGTTTACGAAATGTAGTTAGTAGTTGGTAGGCTATAAAGGATTAGAAAGATTAATCATTTTGAATTAGTTATGGAACTTTAAGTGTTTCTTTAGTAGTCATTGGTGTTAGATTCGAAATTAATTGCAGTAAACTGGCAAACTTCAGGTTTATCAAATTCAGTCAATAAAAACATGTACAAGATTTGAACCACACTACTAAATCTAAATAATAAATTTAAGCGTGATTTGCCCATGCGTGCCGTTATCTACGCAGTATCATGAAGGTTATGGTATGGTAGCCTTTCATCCCCCATCCATGAAGAATTTTTCGGCTAGGAACTGCATGGGTTGGATCGGAAATATGGGAGTCAAAAGAGGGCGTCGCACCAATGGATTTCTTAAGGGAAGCCGGAGAACGAGGTAGGAACCGAGTGCCGAAGTGTGTGAGACTGCCCAGAATGTTCTAGAAACTTCCAGAACTTTCTAGAATATTCCAGACTTAATGTTGGAGAATGTTCAAAATTTTCCAGAAAGTTTGTGAATGTTCTATAATGTTCCTGACAGTTCTGGACCATCAAAGGGACTTCCTGTTCCGGAATGTTTGAGAGCATTCTAGAAAGTTCTAGAAACAGTTAAATGGCTTTGAAGCTAGAGACCAAAAACTCTTAAGATTTAACTCGTATTTTTAGTATTTTCGTCTATGGAGTAAAATATTGTAAATAATATTTTGGGTATAATGTAATCACAGACGTGAAATGCGTCTACAACTCTCGGAAATCATGGTGTTTGAGGTTACTGGCGCACAGCTGATCGTGTATGTAATTATAAATTGAAAACATAGCTTACCATAACACATCTAAAACTCAAAACATACATTACACAGGCTATTTTTCAGTTGCATTTCCATAAACAGCTGATTTTAATGTTTAAAATAATTTGCATTTCTTATTTTTAAATTAGGGTTTTGAAATAAGCGTAAATGCAGTTTTTAAACTTCCATTATAAATCTGGTTATATCATAAATTTAATAGTTTGATTCAAAATGTTAATACCATGCTACTCGTATCTTAGCTTATAGGCTTTTACTAATCCTTCATCTTTTTAAAAAGAACCAGTACGATTTAGATCTGGTCGTTTTACTCATTTTGAAATTTGTAAATTTTGTATAATATGAGTTTGAAAGAAAAAGGGGTGGATTGCGAAGCACGCGTCTGCTCTTCCTAAAACTGTTCTATAAAATAATAGTGCAACAAGTTACGTCGTAACGTAGACATACAAATGCAGAAAATGTGTTGCAGAATACTGTTCCAAAGCTGAACATTCTTTAGAGTTTATAAATATATAAATAAATCGACTTAACTACATATGCTCTAAAAGCACTTTTACAAGAAACAATTTAATATAGGGGGAAAGCCATTAGCATGATGTCTGTTGCGAAGAGGCAAAAGCAGAATTTCGTTAAAGTGCATACATTGTGGATTATATAACTACGTCCATTAGGTTGGATGTATGTATAAAACTGTGTCGAGTGATAAGATGTATACTAATATTTGTTTGTGGTGACGTTCGAAGTAATATAAAATTTTTCTGAAACTATTTGAAAAATCATTGGTAGGTTTAGGCATTCCTGAGAAACATAAATCATTTATAAATGCATTTATATTACCTTTTTATCCGGTATGTCACACTAATCCACTGTTGGTTTGAATTATTACTGCAGTTTCGGGCTGCGTGAGCCCATCATCAGATCATCTATAAGTTACTTATAAAAGCCAAATACCATTGACTCATTGACTCATCACAGTTTCTCCAAAACCACGAGGCCTACAAACATGAAATTTGGCACTAATACTCTTGATAGGCTCTAAGCGCGCACTAAGAAAGGGTTTCCGAAAAATGGAAATTTTAGGGGGGGGGGGTTGGTGGGTCAAAGTTACTAAATCACGATTTATCAAAACCTACCAAACGGATCGGAATGAAATTTGGTATGTAGCTTCCCCTAGGGCCCATAGGTGCTTGCTAAGAAAGTTTAAAAAAAAATTCGAAATTTTAGGAGAGGTTTGGGAGTCAAAGTTACTACAAAAAACCATCAAACGGATTGGAATGAAATTTGGTATGTAGCTTCCTCTAGGGCCCTAGGTACTCGCTAAGAAAGGGTTTTAAAAAATTCGAAATTTTAGGGGGTTTGGGTGTCAAAGTTACTAAAAAGAAACACCGAACGGATTGGAATGAAATTTATTATGTAGCTTCGTCTAGGGTCCTAGGTAATCGCTAAGAAAGAGCTTTTTTAAAAAATCTAAATTTTAGGGGAAGTTTGGGCTGGGTCAAAGTTACTAAAAATCTCCATAAGAAATACATAATGCAATATATTTATTGATATAAAATATTTTTTGTTAATATACTTTTAACTTTGATTTGTCTATTGGTGCAAAGCCGGATCGGGCCAGCTAGTCAGATCATATATTATAATATAAGATGTTTGTATTTTTTAGGAATCGTTCCATACGAACCTCGTTAACATTTAAAACAATCGTGAATACAATCCACACGTAACAATACACTGCAAAGCACGTTTACACAAATACACATATACATGTTTACAAAAGTTAAAATGGTTAAAAAAAACATACGATATCGGTCAGTGCGCACTTTTCAACGAACGGTTCGGAACTGGCTAGTTTATTGTTAAATCGTTTTCGTTATCTGAATCGCCGGTTCCTGTCTTTGCATCTTCATAACGCTGCCATGTAGGGTATTGGAATGGAACTAGAGTTGTTCATTTAATTTATTTATCTCAGCCTTTGGCCTCAGATGGCTGCTTCGCTTCGCTCGCAGTTGGAAAATTCACTAAAGACTCTCGTCAATCTTTAGCTCGTTTGTACATAGGTTTGTAAAATTATGAAACCAGGCTTAAATATATTAACAGTAATTAAAACATTAATTATAACCTCAAATACATGCCTTAGAAACGTGAGAGGCTTTCATTACGAGTTTAGTCCTAGTTCTACTATCTTCTGTCAACTAAAGTTTTGAAACCAGGCCTAAATATAGTACAAATTATTGCAGGATTAACATAACCTCAATACTATGTTTCAGAAATGAGCCAGGCCTATATTACAAAATTGACTATTCGAATTTATCCATTTATGCCAAGTTTACCTTTTTTTTTGACAAAATAAATGTTAAATCAGGCCCATTTTATTCTAATTCCAACGTGCTAAAACAGTACAAATTAGATTGTTTTTTTTAACAGTAATTAAAAACTATCCAATGAACAGTTGATAAAACAGTTTAAATTGGCTTGTTTATAACAGATGTTTTGATCTCTTTATTTACTATTTCGTTGTTATTTTGTAACCAACATGGCAACCCATAAGACCCTATGTTAAAATTTTTCAACTTTTAAATTAGATTTTCTCAAAAAATTGCGTTTTACACGAAATACAACTAACTATATGGGTGTACTTAAAAATCAAAACTACACCTAAATACAAAATTTCTTTGAATTCGTTATAGCCGTTTTCGAGATCCGCGACAGATACAAGAATTGCTCATTTAAAGTAATAGGATTAGTTTCTCGTTTGAATGCTTTATAAATCTCGAACTTCTCCAAGGAGCTAATGTAACGTCCCTTACTGCATGATGTGTGCAAGATGTCCATATTATTGTAAAAGTAGGTGTAAGTGTATGGCAGTTATCGATGAGGTGTTCAGCTATCGAAACTGTAGTAATCATTAAAACCAATATTGAATTAGTGTGACATACCGGATAAAAAGATAATGTAAATTTATTTATACATTATTTGCTAATCCGTAGGTTACAATGTTAAAATTGAAAATAAATAATGTATTAACAATGCTTGCAATTAGAATTACACATAGATTAAAAATCGACTTATTTTGAATTTTTAAGTGCAAGAAAATTTAAGAAATGAATATTTTTGAATAACGATTTCTAAAATTTCTCTACTTTTTAAATAATTTTTTGTTAAAATATATTTCGACAGAGGTCTCTGGTATTACTGGAACCACCACAAACACGGACGCACGGTACAAAGCCTTTGATAAAATATTGTTCATTGACAAATGGGATGTTTTGAGAGTTACTATTTACAATGATAGCAGGTTAAAAAATATTTTGTAGTACTTTAAATTAGGAATTCCGATATTGTCCTTTTCTTAGCTTTGCTATTCATGATTCATAGGAGGTTAAATGATAGGCCCACTTTCCCGACCCCTAAATAATCGGCCACAATTTTTAGATAACAGTTTGTCCGAAAAAATCATGTAATGGTTTTGTCTTTTCGTAAGCTTTAATTATGTAATTTTTTACTTTTTTGCTACCTCTAATGTTATATGAGCAAATACATTTTTTTAAGAACACAACAATTTTGTTTGAGGTT
Organism: Philaenus spumarius; assembly: GCA_018207615.1. Classification (NCBI taxonomy): domain Eukaryota; kingdom Metazoa; phylum Arthropoda; class Insecta; order Hemiptera; family Aphrophoridae; genus Philaenus; species Philaenus spumarius. Next base: position 30,824 of record JAGFPH010007693.1, on the reverse strand, counting down.
AAAAGTCAATATTTTACAAAATAGACGTTTTGAATATCCCACAAAATTAATTGAATTAGGTAACGAGAGTATATTATATTATCTACCATTAGTTCGAAATCATTTAATTACCATTTTTAAAACAAATTTTGGAACAATTAGCGATTTTTCGTGAATAATATTTTTAATTTCCATAATTAACGATTCATCAGAATAATCTTTTTGACCTTTAAAATGGTATAATATTCTAGGTAGGTGCTAGCTTTTCGTGGGTTTAGCGATTTTTATCGTTGGTTTTAAACTTTAATGACAATCATCTTTATGATCTTTAAATGATATAATATTCTAGGTAGTGGCTAACCTTTCGTGGTCTTATCGATTTTTATTGTTGGTTTTAAACTTTAATGACAATAATCTTTATGATCTTTAAAACGGTATAATTCATCGCATTCAGTATATTTCATCTGGATCTTCATACGGTATACTGTTGCTTTGATCTGACTTGTTATAAAATTTTCTCCTCACACGCAGCGGTAAAACATATTTTGCTTAGATTCTTTAGATAATAAATATAGTGGGATTTCAATGGAAACCAAGTGCCTGATTGATTCATTTACTCACCATAAGTACTGCACGGGTGGTCTGTAACACCATGTATAGTCTATTGGTAAAGTATTATTGTTTCTAAGCTTTACGGAAACAAAGTTTCAACTGTTTTCCTTCCACAAAGCAGTAATCCGGACAACAGACTCCAATTTAAACGAAGGAAGCTGGGAACAGACAGCCCCTCGCATTGAATCGAAACGAAATAATTGGCTCCAATTCGTATTTGTTTTGCGTCCCTCTCCCCTGACATTTACAAAGACGTTGGATTTAAGGAATTGCTTTTATTGAATCGACGTAACAAATTAAAATTAACATGTTCAAGAAAAGGATTCTCAATAGTAAAATATGAGGTACTAGCAGGGGCTTCGCTCGTAGATATGTGTAACAAGAGTATCCGGTAAATATCGATAGTCCCCCTCTCCCAAAAAACGCATAGAGACATTTGTCCAAATCAATGTATGTTTCCCATTTAGGTCTACATATATGATCATCATTGCGCCAGTAAGGGCTAAAATTCACATAATCCATTTGAAATATCAAAAATATTTTGGGAAAATGAAAATGTGTTAGTCCTTAAGTTAGGAGTAGTTTAAACCCTTATTTAAGGGTGGCAAAGAAAGAGAAAACATTACCACAAAATACGAGAGAAATACAAAATACAAAGAAAAAATATAATACATGTATTATCAAATTCACAAACACAGAACGTACTAAGGTTGTACGTACACAGAGCTGTATAAGTTGTATCAGCGACAGTTTACACATTTTTTATTTTACGGAATCGATTCTTACTAACGAGTTGATTCAAAGGATTCAATACATCTTAAAGAATCTTTCCCCTTAACACTATTGCATACTTAATTTGCAAACATACAAAAAGTCTCAAACTGTAACAAGTTGCAGATATGTTTCGTCACAGTATGATTTATTCTATAATAAAGGATAATTATATTGTTAATATTACATTACTATTATTGCCCAGCAAAGCTGAGCTTTCAAAAATTGAAACACATCCAAGCGTTAAAATTGTATTTAATTATACGAAGACGCTCATAATAACGTTCATTATGTTAAGACCTGTATAGTTTGTATCAGTGAGAGATTAGACATTTGTATCAGAATCAAGAGATTGAAATGAATAGTTCTCACAACGATTCTTTTGGACAAATTGATTATTTACAGTAACACTTACATGATTTGGGAGTTACTATTTCCTACTTTTTAAGCAGTAGGGAATATTGTTATCATAGTTATTTTTCTACGGGTGACGGTTTACGTTGACAATAAACATATTTCCCTCTCCTCCAACGGCCAAACTCTCTCTCTCCCACCAACTGCCAAGTGATTCGAGTTGTATATCTCAGTTTTAGTTTTTTTATTATTTCGGACGGAAAATAACTAGCAATTTGGAATTTTTCAAAACTTTACATTTTGAGTTCGTATTAATAAGTTAGTTAAATATATTTTAAAGAAGAAAAATTAGTTTTTTTTTTCAATTTCTTGTTAAACCTAAATAATACAATAGTAACTTTAATTAATAATTTAATTTTAAAATATTTTCTAATTCAGTATTTGATAACGCATAATTTAAATTGGAATTATTTTATTAGATTTAATAAAATGTGATAATTTTAAAATGTGTAGCTCGCAATAAAACATTGCTAATGTAGCCTAAACATCAGACTTTATGTGTTTTGCAGAAATGGAAAACACTTTTAAAATAATGCAAATATTTCAATATACAAATTGTTAATTATATATCACTAAAATATTCCTCGTATTAAATTAAAACACGTATAACTGTTCTGTTACAAAAGTTCAAAGGCAAATAAACAGTTAATGTTTTTTTTTACAAGTTTATTCACTTCATCTAAAGGAATTGTTTTGGTAATCGATATCGCATATTTCATTCGCAATCACAATAAAGACACAAGCAGAGACAAGTAGCGGATATTTTCGTCACATAATTATCATTTTACAATCAAGGTTCCTTCAATTATTATTGAAGGATTCCTAATAAAAGAATCTATAAACTATTCCTTAAGTTGAAGTTATTATACACATTATATCTGCTAGGATCCATGAAATAAGTTTTAGTAAAATTTTCTGCCAATCCTAACGTAACCCTTTCACTTAAGTTTGTCGACTCGTTTCGGAGTTCCTCCATTATCGAGACCTATTTCAGTACTCTATTTAATATATTTAACCTATTTTAACCTATTTCAGTAACCTATTTCAGTATTTGAGTACTGAAATAGGTCTCGATAATGGAGGAACTCCGAAACGCGTCGACAAACTTAAGTGAAAGTGTTACGTTAGGATTGGCAGACAATTGTACTAAAACTTATTCCTCAAGTCATAACGCAATCATTTTGATGTTAAATCTTTGAGCAAAACTTGCCTCTTTTTGTTCCAGTGTCTGGTCTATAATATAAACATATTCAAATTGAATGCAATAGATTAATATAGACCCAACATCTACGAAATTTTTGTAATAGCTAAACTGTTTATTAGTTCCAACATGACAGTCCGTGATATGTTTTAAATCCTAGAGGGAAAGCCAATCCTCCTAATTTATGAGGCTCAGGAACTCCTCATAACGTTTCTCATATACCGTAAATGTTTGCTGTTATCGGGAGATGAAGTTTTACTTTTTCACCACATAAAGTGTTATTGCCAGGTGTTTTTTTAACTGTAAAATTATTCACATTAACAAAAAATACAAAATTCTAGTATTTAAAACGAAGAGTAAAATGCATTTTGTTTGCTTTCCTCCAATGTTAAGTGCCAAAGATTTAATACTTAAAAAGTGGAGCATTGAAATCCGAGATGTGACGTTTGAGTCTGAGCTTAGAAAGTAGAAGTGGAAAACAAATTTTATGCAAATATTATAATTTCATAAATTATTTTAAAAATTACATAACACAAATAAGCTTACAATTTTAGCTATACGATAAATATAAGTTCGACAACTTCCTACAAGACTGAGAGTAAAATTTAGTAAATTTATTTCATAATCCATCGAATTTTTGTCACTACCATGTAAGGGGCTAAAATGGGGTGTTATAATTTGAGCTATGCAATAAATAATATAAAATCGACTAACTTCCTACAAAGCTAGAGAGTAGAAATTAGGTATACTTATTTTATAATCATCGAATTTTGGTCATCCCGTGTAAGGGGATAAAATGGATGTGTTAAAATTTCAGCTATACAATAAATATAAAATCGACTAATTTACTACAAACTAGAGTGCTGAAATTTGGTAAAC
>JAGFPH010007693.1:9434-26958 GCA_018207615.1 Philaenus spumarius | reverse complement strand
AAAATTGACTTCCTTCATACAAGCTAGAGAGCTGAACTTTGGTATATGTTTTCATAATCCGACAAATTTTGGCCACCCCAAGTAAGGGGCTAAAATGGGCTTGTTAAAATTTCAGCTATACAATAAATATCAAATTGACTAACTTCTTACAAGCTAGAGTGCAGAAATTCGGTATATGTATTTCACAATCCATCGAATTTCGGTCACTATCGTGTAAGGGGCTAAACTGGGGTGTACAAATTTCAGGTATACAATAATTAATATAAATTCGACTAACTTCCTACAAGAAGATAGCTGAGAGTTGGTGAATTTATTTCATAGTCCATAGAATTTTTGTCACTTCCGTCAAAGGGGCTAAAATGTGGTGATACAATTTTAGCTATACGTAAACTAACTATACATACTTAAACTCGACTAACTTTTTACAAGCCAGAAAACTTAAATTTGGTAAATTTATTTCTTAGTTGATGCTCAAGAAAAAACTGTTCATGTCGATTACTTGAGTCTAAGAGTTAAATTACCCTGAAAATAATGTAATACTCGAACACTTGATATGTGAAGCTGAAGTTCTATATTACATTTTCTAATCCCAGTGCCCCAAAAAACTTATAGAAATTACTATAAGGGAAATTAATAAAATTACGAACGAGGAAATTATATCTGGGGGTCGCATGGGTGGGGGGTTAAGCATAGGCCTGGGTGGGGTCGAGATCCTAACGCATAGTAGTAGGATCAGGTTTTTGTGTGAATGACAGGAGCGATAAATATTATTTTTGTATATAATAGAGCTTTATAAACCTAACCTATAAAACTCTGTTGGTTGGTGAACTAAATTAACGGTTTTAGTGGGGAGGCGCATTTGGTAAAAAAATATGTAAAATTACAAAGTTGGTTCTGCTGAGATATGTTGCCAAAGAGTTTATTGTTTCATATCTGAAATCCATTTTCACCTACCGTCAGTACTTAATTAGCAATCGTTGATTGAGTTTTAAATGCCGTTGTAGCTGGCTCTTAGCGCTTTATTTAGCCTACTATTATTGCATAGAGTGATTTTGTTAGTTAACTATATATGTTATGTTAGCCTACTATTATTTAATAGAGTGATTTTGTTGGTTAACTATATATGTTATGTAGAGGTTTTTAATTATTTTTGCAAATAGTTTTCTTAATTTATAATTTTTATAACTACGAATTCACGGCAGTGAGCGAACCGGACTGCGCGTGTCACTGGCCAAGATCAAAGGAATAGCCGCCATCTTGAGCGGCCAGCCGGCTTCACCGGCGAGACCCCAGTGTCCCAGGGCTATAGAATGTATTCTATAGCCCTGCCAGTGTCCACTCATACAGAGTGACCACTGATCGAAATATTATCTGTAGGCCTACTACTGTAATATAAAATCTAACTTTGTGGTTGCTGGTTAGGTTTCAGGGTGAGATAAATTTGTAATTTTAGCCATCTGCCTCCCAACTATTTCTAAATTTTACTAAATACTGTAGGTTGCTATGTTAATAAATTGAAATGTTTTCAAGAAATGTGTGTTGGCTCAGTATAATAGGCCTTTTTTAATAATATAATGTTTGAATTATAATACAGTAAGCCTTTTTCGATGAATTTTGTTTGTGTTTGCTGTTATTTTGTTAATCTTATCCAAAAAATCTGTGTGTTGTAAATAATAATAATAAACTGATTATAAATTCCCTATTTGGTTGCTATGGTGATGACTACATTCAACAAACATGATTGTGTTTCTGAGCTTTTGATTCGAAACAGCTGTTTTTGTTATATGGCTGCCAATGTAAACACGAGTTTTCACCATTTCTAGGCTTAATAAAAATTTTGCAAAATCATTTCTTAGTGTCCGTCTAAGACCACATGGCATCATACATTACAATTTTCTAATTTTTCTTAAGTAGTTTTTGGTCTTCGTTGATTCTATGTCAGTCAGTCAGCACAAATTCGCTTATATAAATAGATAGATGATGTTAAAATATAAACATAAATAAGCGCATATTTACTAAAGAAATATTTATTAACATAAACTCCATCCATTCCATTACAGTTTTTGTATTTAGGTCTTTTTTAGAAGATTAACTCCACGCTTAATTAAACAAATTATATAGAGCCAGAGTAACAAAAACTAACAAAACTAGTATATATATATTGAAGTAAAAATATTACATATTACTTAATTGTTTAATCTTCTAGAGGCCAGTAAAAATTCTTATCCTGCCATAGGCCTATTGCTTTAAACAAATTTTCGTAGTTGTTCCTGGCGCCACTACACATAAATTCACAGAGATTTGAATCCAAGAGATTCCTGTTAGTTCCGCATTCCCTCTTGTTCCTTCTTAAAACTTAGTACTAAGTTAAAAAAAAAAAAATAGCCTGAAGATGTAACTTACTTATAGTCTTTAGTCACAGTATGTCTGCATGCATTCAACATTCATGGCCTCTTCTAAAAAATACCCATATTTTTCACTAATTTTCAATCCTAAATCTGTGGGCCTAATCACCTGATAGTAAAATCAGCTAATTACTAAACTATCTCATATACCAGATAAAATCTCTAGAAAAATTCGAGATTTTAATTAGACTTCACTCACATTGACTATCAAAATGAAGTTTATCAATACTGTAGTCAAACTTTATACAATTTCCCTTTGAAAGCATACATTTTTCATCATATAAAACGTGATGTTTGGTAAATTAAATCTTTCACGTCTTTGGATAAAATATGTCCTTAGGTGGTAAGGGACGTTTTTAACCTCACGCAGCACATAACACAGGTCGACTGAGGGTTTGGTTGAAAGTCAATCGAAACTTCAACCATTATCACGTCCACAATGGTTATTCCTAAAATGGCCTACAACAAAAAAAAAAAAAAAAAAAAAAAAAAATGGCCTAATTCGTGGACAAACCACACATATATATCGATTTAAGCGAGGTTGTCCGTTCGTGCCTCTATAATTCCGCTACCCATCCCGCAGCTCCATGGGGGTAATATGGTATGATAGCCCTCAAACCCCCATCCGTGAAGAAGGTTTCGAACTGCGGGGATGAGTCGCGGAGTTAAAGCAGCACACACTGGCTAACCACACTTAGGCCTACATTTACCATACAGGGTGTCTCAAAAGTCTGTGATGGCGTTATGTTTTTGTAACCATTGCAGATTACGTAAAAATCGCGGTACATCGATCTCTACCAAACAAATTTATTTTTGAAGCAATTTTTGATGCCAAAGAGCGTTATGAAAAGCTACTAAACCCGCAAAGCCTTAACTTCCAAACTTCTGAATGAAAACGCGGAGTTAAAAAAGGTAAGCTGTTATGAAAGTTTATTGGTAATTGTTATTTTTTTAATCCGAATTAAAAATGTATAATTTGAAATAAAAATTGTTCCTCATCCTCCTCGTAGACCATTCACTGTCCACAAAAAATGATCCTACTGCTAGAGTGGATTGTCGGAGTTATGCTTTAATCTTTAATCTTATGCCGGTAAGGAAAACTATGCCATTTTAAAAAACCCAACACTGTAACTTTAAAACGGTCGCACTTTTCTATAGGGTGAACGTTTTGATGTTTGATTTGCGGCATTGTGTTCTCCTAAGATATACCTTTAATTTGATGTACAACTCGACTTAGCTATGCTCCTATTTAAGGAGAGGATTTTTCTGCGTCCCCCTAAGGACGCAAACAAATTATAATTGCTTCAAAAAAAAATTTTTTTGCGGAGAAACGATGTACCAAGTTTACTTGCGTAATCTGCAATGTTTACAGAAATACAACGTCGTTCACATACTTTTGAGGTAGCCTGTATATATTGATTTACATTTTAGGGTAGGCCTACTCAAATATTCAATTCAATTTACAGTTCCCAGTATTCTGGAATAAACTGGGTTACTAAATAACTGGAGAAATTAATAATGTATCATTAACAACCTGAATGCAATTCCCACTCGGGGGAACAATAAACCTATAGCAATATTTGTAATTAGGGTAATGGTGGGGGCTGGATGATTTACAAGTAATTAAAATTACAACCACAGATGTGTTTTATCGGTTCTGCAAAAAACAGTAATAAGAAATTATTTGTTTATCAGAAATTATCAACCTTTTAACATATTTGAAAACAAATATTTGACTTACCTATTTCCGTTTCAAGATGGCAGCCCTTAAAGAACAACATTTTGGTTTTTGTATATTTTTTATTTATTTACATGTCTTATTTGTCTATTTAGATGTTATTGTGTTTTAACCCTCAGAACGTTAATTATTCAGGCAAACTGATTGGACTTTTTATTTTACAAACAAATAAGAACTGGGTTAAATTTATTTTTTCAAACGCTTCTATCTTTTTTTTTACAAACGTAGTTACAGAACAGAACATAAATGTTTTTATGGCTGACATTATGGAATTGTTATAGATATAACCATAGTTGAAATACAAAAACTTAAAATTCGCTGAGGTGAAGTACTTAGGGTTATACGTGGATAGCAGACTCAGTTGGAAGCCGCATATAACTTGTGTCAAAAATAAATTGCTGAAATAGTTACGTATTTTTTGACCGAGCGTAAGCGAGGTCTCTGTTTTAACTCGACCGTTCGGCATTTCGTCTGTGTGTCTGTATGTCTGTGTGTCTGTCTCACGATTACGGCCAAACGCCTTGACCGATTTTGATGATTTTTTGCATGACTGTTCCTTATTCGTAGAGGCCGAGCCATGTATATATACGGTTTTTTTTTTCATTTTTCATTTTAACCCCTTAAATAAAATAAAAATGGTGGCCGGACCGTTTCTCTCAGTGTAAGCTTTTTTCCACAGCCAGTTTGTGGCTTAACTGCAAGTCGAATTTAAAAACTAATAACATTTTGCTGATAGCAAATTAAATTTCAAACAAAATTGTATTCTTGATTTTTTCCGTATCTCTAACGGTGAGCTCACAAAGTGGCAGTAAACTTCGAATTTGTTAAAAATCGTCCAAGTTTTTGTATTTCAACCACGTTTTTATACGTTTATTCTAAACCAATTCAAAAGTGTTCCATAGCTTTTTTGTAGATAAAGGTTTAAATAATTCATATATGCCAGTAAAAAAAATATTGAAGTAAAATTAAGAAATTTATTAGCTCAAGAAACAATCACGTTCAGTAACAAAAGGAAAATGTTTATCCATTAATGTATATGTGGCCATATCCGATTGCTAATTATATAAATATCAAAGTTTTACCTGCCTTAGCAATCTTTATTGGTTGTTTTTGTATGTCTACAGCTGTTTCACCTTTTCTTCAGGCATCGTCAGGACAAGAACTATTACACATTTTCATCACCAATTCCGCTTGATAATATTAAAACAATTAACATTTAACATTTATATTGTTTAACTTTAGGCCTACATAAAAAGTAGTAAAAATTATTGTAATGTTTTTCATAAATGTAAAAAAGTTTCGTAAATAGAATTGTATAGAAATATTTATCAATTTCAAATTTATTATTTTGAAAACACCAGTTTTTATGTACAAGACTGCTAACAAAACTAGGCCTGTTTTGAACAGTAATTTAGGAATATCATTTGCCCAAAAATGACAAATAACATAAGAAAGTGTAGAGGATAAATCAAAGAATTGAACTGTATACCTGTAAATTATCATTGTAAATTTCATAAAAGTATTTGACTTAGAATTACTTGACTTACAAAATGAGATGAAACATATGAAACCTGGCGGCGATAAAGGACATACAAAAAATGACCGTCGGACACCGTGGGAAGTGTTGGTACATGGGTTGAGATCACTATCACGACGTTTTAACATCGTTTGTTTTCATTATTTCTAATATTGGAATATGATATGGAACTTAAGTTAACTTATGATACATTGTTAAGTTTGAGTTATTTAATTAAGTATGTAAATATTTAATTGTATGTTGTCCCTCTATAACGCGATATGTTTAGCTATCTTACGCATTATTAACCAAAACAAAACACAATGCCTCTAAAAGAAAATCTTTAGCAGTTAAAGCTCAAGAAAAGAAATAAAAACGGGAACTAGAAATCCCGGGAATCGCGGGAATTTGAAATAATGTTTCACTGGCTAAACCTTGTGCTTACTTCCTTACTGGCACACTATTTTTAACCTAAGCTCAAAACCACATTTGTTATTTCAACGAGCGAGGTCTACTGTTCACAGAACTACTAGTTATATAGTTAGGAAAGTTTATACATTGGAAGTTCTCAGAGTCTTGTACTGTGCGTTTATACAATCTGGATTATGGTCTTGGTGTGTGGATGGGAATGCAACTTGCCACATTGGATCCACTGCTGATTTTACTGAGAAATTTTATTAAAATAATCATTAAGAAATACTCAAGGGTGATTTCGGTTTCGTCATTTAAAACCATAAACATATTGCCGTTACGGATTTTATACGTGTTTAAAGTAATGCGTATTTTCAGCAAAATAAATGGAAATTTAAAAAGTTACCATGACACCATAAAGGCGAGGCTAAGAAATAAAAGTTATATCTTGTTCCAAAACCCAAGTTAACAATATTTATTAAATTTTTACTTATTTAACAGCCATATTTTTTAATAAATTACCGACTGTCATTGAATTCTGTACACATTTTAATAAATTCTGAAAAATGGTCAAAATGTGTTTAATTGATCTCAATAATATGAATTTTGCATTATAGAATAATAGTAGTGTAAATCCGGTTGGTGTTGGTTTTTGGCTTAATGAATGTGAGTATGTGTGAAAGGATGTTGTGTATATAATTTGAAACTTATTATTGTGCTTGAGATTAAAGTCATAATAAAAGAATGGTTTGATATTTGTGCTTTCGGGATGGGTGGGTCAGTCGGCGTTATTGTTGCTACTTTCTTAAAAAAATTTATATAGTGTAAGTTGGCTTACAGCAGGTCTTTACCTCGAGCCAACTCAGATTCGGAAATAAATGTTTAGGATATTCACGAGTAGTATGGGTATTTAATATTTTTATTTCATTTCATTATTTTTAATTTTATTGTACTCTGTTATTGTATTGATGTTGTTTAAGTTTGTAAAAGTGATCTTGTTAAAATTGTGTTGCAATTTTTAATTTTTGAATCAGTAATCATAATTTCAATAAATGACAAAAGAGTTCAACTTTAACAGCCATTAATTAGATATCCAACTCAACCTATATTGCTGTTTAATTTTTTTTTAGATATGGGATTTTTATTTTTTCTAAATTAACGTTTTGGAATTTTATTTTAAAATGCCCAAGTTGGACGTTATTTTAAGCCCCAATAATAAAACTGTTTTATGGTAGTAAATGAAAAAAACAAACCTAAAATGTCGGTTTAGGTCTGCTATCTAGAAACAAAACCTGGTAAGTGAAAATTTTGTTTTTAAAATTTCAAACGGCTTTTAAAATGTTGTAACTTGCTTCCTATGTTTACATTTTAAAATTCTTCAATTACTACTATCCTTCATCCTTCAAAATATATGTTCTTTAAGCTGGTATTACTCGCAGCAGCTTGCAGCGCTACATCCTATTACTTTAAATGAGCAATTCTTGTATCTATCTTTGTATCTTTGTATCTGTCGCGGATCTCGAAAACGGCTCTAACGAATTCAAAGAAATTTTGTATTTAGGTGTAGTTTTGATTTTTAAGTACACCCATATAGTTGTATTTCGTGTAAAAACTCAATTTTTTTAGAAAATCTAATTTAAAAGTTGAAAAATTTTAACACAGGGTGTTATGGGTTGCCATGTTGGTTACAAAATAACAACGAAATAGTAAATAAAGCGATCAAAACAGCTGTTTATAAACAAGCCAATTTATACTGTTTTAGCACGTTGGGAATAGAGTGGAATATAACTGAGATTGAGTATTATCCAAAATCAGCTGTTCATTTGATAGTTTTTAATTACTGTTAAAAATCAAGCTAATTTACACTGTTTTAGCACGTTGGAATTAGAATAAATTGGGCCTAATTTAACAATTTATTTTGTCAAGAAAAAAGGTAAACTTGGCAAAAATGGATAAATTATAATAGTCAATTTTGTAATATAGGCCTGGCTCATTTCTGAATCATAAGATTGAGGTTATGTTAATCCTGCCATAATTATTACTATATTTAGGCCTGGTTTCAAAACTTTCGTTGACAGAAGATAGTAGAACTAGGACTAAAATCGTAATGAAAGCCTCTCACGCTTCTAAAGCATGTATTTGAGGTTATAATTAATCTTGCAATTACTGTTAATTTATTTAAGCCTGGTTTCATAATTTTAGTTGACAGAAGATTAACGAGATTCTCTAGCTAATTTTCCAACTGTGCGAGCGAAGCGAAGCGTCCAGGGTGATTGGATGTCTCGTGATGACATAATCATGTTGTTTAAGGGCAGTAATAGGCAAATACAAGAATTGAGCAATTTCATGAACAATATACACCCTAACCTGAACTTTACACAGGAAACAGAACAGAACAATTCATTAAACTATCTGGACCTAACAATTTCAAAACAAGAAGGACAACACAAGTTCAAAATCTTCAGGAAACCCACAAATACAGACCAAACCATTCACGAGACATCCAATCACCCAATAACACATAAAATGGCAGCGTACAACCACATGATCAATAGACTGATATCGGTTCCAATGGATGAAGCCGATTACAAAGAAGAACTAAACCAAATAAAACACATTGCCCAAAAAACGGATACAACCAAAAAATAGTAGGTAAAATTCATAGAAAAATGATACAAAAAAGAAATAGTACCAAACCAAATAAAAAACAAGAGAATAAATTCGTAGTATTACAGCACAACCCTAAATTTAACAATACCATTGCTAACGTTTTCAGACAACAAGGCTACAAAATAGCCTACAAAACCAACTCAAACCTACAACATACATTAAATAACAACAAAACTCAAACCAAGACAATTTCATGAATACCGGTATATACAAGTTAAACTGCAGTTCTTGTGACAAATTCTACGTGGGACAGACTGGGCGGCCTTTCAAAAAACGGCATAAAGAACATATCCAGGCCCTGAGACACCCGGCAAAATCAAAATTCGCTGAACACCTTGTGAACTATGATCATGCTTATAAAAACATAGAACACAACATGGAAATATTACAAAAATGTGAAAAAGGGGATTACATGAACCGCGTAGAAGAATATCACATATACAGAAATGAACAAGAGCACCCGGACAAATTGCTAAACGACAAAACACAGTTCGATGCAACCCCAACTTTCGAGCTAATAAGCCAGCTTAATAGGAAGTAGACATCAGCTGATAAAGCACCAGTACACTGTACAGTGTCAACCTAATAACATGTTTGAACTTTATTTGTGCGCGTGTGTCGTTTGTGTTTTCTATAAATTATGTTAAACGTTTTTAAATGTGTTTTGACCACCCGACGATGGAAGAACTAAATTCCGAAACACGTGTCGTGGAATATATGTATTGAAGGTAAAACTTCAAATAAAAGGATTGCTGGCGGTAAGTAACATATTAAAAAGTTATTTATAAGCATATCCTGTGCTCTAGATTTCATATTGTAAAGTTGTTTGTTAGTTTTCGTCATTATTGTTCATAGTCCTGGCAACACTATCAGTTAAATTCGTCATTATTGTTGAAAGAACTGGCAACACTTTTACGTAGCTTTTGTCATTATTGATGATAGATCTGTCAGTTAGCTTTTGACGTTATTGTCCATAGATCTAGGAAAGATGTCAATAAGCTTTCGTGATGAATACTACATACAATGAACGTGATGAATGTTGATAGATCTGGCAAAACTGTTTGCTAGCTTTCGTTATTATTTTTCATAGATGTCAGATTTCGAGATTCGTATTAAAAAATCTGGCAACACTGTCAGTTAGTTTTTGTGATTATTGTTGTTATCATAGAACATAAAAGGCGTTTTAAATAAAACAAGGTTAAATAATAATCTACGATTAAAGAAGTTGGAATTATTACTAAATAGGGTCGAGTTCTAAGGCCGAGTTTTCCTTGTATTCCAATTCTCGTACTTTATTAGTAAACAATAAAATAAAACACTTAAATTAAAGTACGAACTTAATCATAGGTTCTATTCATCAGAGGTTAACTTCTATAATACACTATTTAAGGGCAATTTAAATGCAATTGAGAGTGTATTAGCTTGAGCAATAGTTAAACATGAATATTTTAAAGCTTAAGGATTAATCTTTGAAAAGATAAAACAGCATGGCACCGGATATTACGTTGTTACACTAAGCTGAGGCAGAGACCCGGAATAAAGGATGTTCTAAATTAAAACCTTTGGAAAGCGTTTGCATATTATACAGCTTAAACTGACCTACTTTCACAAAAAGAAACTCTTTTTATTTTACTAAAAGGATTGTGTGGTTCTCTTTAAAAAATAAAGTATAATTTAGAGTATGTTAAGATAATCCTTAGTGAAGGACAATGATATAATTCTTTTCTGTTATGAGAAGATTGAATTTATCACATTTCTTGATCCACATTAATTAGATTTAATTATAGCCTAATATTTCTTATAGCAAAGTAAGACTTTATACATAGAACAATCTACAGGGTGAACTAAAAGTCTGGAGACAGCTTATTATCTAAAAATGTACGAGTCTTATGAGATAGAAATAAAAGCAGTTATTCACTACCATTAAAGAACCACTTTTGGTGAGTTTGAAATTTTTCTCCGCTATCTTGGTATGAACTTCATTTTTTTAAATTGGAAGGTGGACATGTGATACATCATTTCGATGTAGATGTACAATAATAAGAGAAAACCAACGGTGAAATTTCCACATCCATATCTTTAACCGATTAAAAATTGCGGCCAAAAACTAACGAAATCGTGTTTTCCGACTTTGCCCCATTTTGCTGTACTATATAATTTAAAAAATATTAATTATTCTTATTTTTGTATTCAGAATTAAATAAGCTTTCAAACGATATGCCATATAACTGTAATTGGTTGGACTACTCAAAATAAATTTTGAAAAAATCAAAATGGCTGTAATTAAAATTTGTTAAATACTCCCAAATATCGTACCAGCCAAGAATATTGTACACCTCCTACCAGCCAAGAATTTAAAGACTTTCAACAATCTAAAACTAAAAATTTTAATTGATTAAAATAGGGTATTCAAAAATGTTTAGGTTTATAATTATATTTTTTTAAATCCTGTCATTCACGAAAAACCTCTGGCCCTACTACGCATGCGTCAGGATCCTCCATTAGCTATATTTTAAAACATGTGAGTGAAAATTCCTTCTACCTAGTTATTGGAGACTGTACTTGAAGATTAAATTATCACGACCGCGGTTTTTCTCAGTACTACGGAAATACAATTGGCAATTGACTTGCTATTCAAACAAAGTTGAACTTTATTACTGGTATAATTAAACTTAATATTACTCTAAACATCTGCCTAGATTATACCTCTGATATATGTGTAAAACCTGCGACCGTTTAAGATATATTCAGTGTACAGTGTAGATAGAGATATCTCGCCATATTTATTCTTTTCAATAGCCTACTTACTAAATAATTTGTTTACTATATTTTTGTGTAGGCCTATTTAGAATATATTATGCTTCATTTTATGCCTTGCCGGAAACATATTTTGTGTTTTTATGAACTTTTTTACTCGTGGAAAAACTAATGGGCCTACTAGTTTTTAGAAGACAAAATATATATAAAACAACGCACAAAATTACACTTGAAGTTATTTTTGGGTAGCATATATATGTATCCTTTATAATATAGTTTAGAAAACATAATTTTACATTTTGAAGTATTCATACATTTTTTAAATACGTAAACTTTTGCATTTTGCCGAAATTTAATATTTTTTCCCAAAAATGTATTTTTGGAAAAAATATATTTTTTATTGTTTCTTTTAAAACAGGTTTTTTACATTTTCTAATATTCGATTTATAATTTTAAAAACTTTAGGTATTTTTCAAAGGGCCAACTTTTAACATTTCAATGGGCTAAATGTACCACAGTAGTTTTGTTCTATTTGTACTAAACTACTCAAATTGTTGTTTATAACTGTTAAAAATTCAATTACACAGAAATATTGCTTGTAATTTTCTGTTGAAGAAAATTAATAATAGTATATATTTCACTAAAATTAATCAGATTATATAGATGTTTAAATGATAATGTGCACGAGTAGTAAAAAGTGCCAGCCGGTATTTTCTGTATTCATTCATTTAGTGAGGAAAATATATCGAAAAAAATGGTTTATACTTGACAATTTTTGTGACAATGTATTAATCCAATTGCATAAGAACAATTTTGAAGCGGAAATTGGAGTTAAATGCGAAAAATCATCATTGCGCTAATATAAACCCGTATTGAGTTGGAAACAATATGGCGGCCAGCGGTCGTTGGCCACACTGTCTCTATCAAGTCACTGTAATCATTGTATTTGGATAACCTATCGTAGATTATACTTTGGGGTTATGTTTACAACTTCAATCAATAATATATAATATAATATTAATAATAACTTCTAAATCATTTGATCTATCAATATGAAATAAAAGGCAATTAAAAGATAATATTTTTACCTTTATTTAAATATGTATAATAATATACATAAACTCAAAATCTTAACAAATATTTCTACAGTTTTATAGTCCTTGTAATTGTGAACATTTACTGAGTTA
The DNA here is from genome assembly GCA_018207615.1 of Philaenus spumarius. Classification (NCBI taxonomy): domain Eukaryota; kingdom Metazoa; phylum Arthropoda; class Insecta; order Hemiptera; family Aphrophoridae; genus Philaenus; species Philaenus spumarius. The sequence continues at coordinate 14,274 of JAGFPH010007693.1, read as the reverse complement.
CAATCCCCGTCTGCATAGTTAGGTAGGCCTAGATAAAGTGTGTTGTTTAAATAGTACTAGGGTCTCTGCCCCTGGACGCATCGCGTCCCAACCCCGCCTCGACCTACGGCCTCAGATGGCTGCTTCGCAGTTGGAAAACTCTCTAAAGGCTCTCTCTAATCTTTGGCTCTTTTGTACCTGGATCGTTCAGTATTTTTAACATCTGGATTGTATCTATAATGTATCTATTTGAATATTTAGTGACTTTGAAGGAAGTATAAATAGAAGCTGTACCTATTACGAATTGTAAGTGACTTGAAAGGTGGTATAAAAAGAAGTCTGTTAAATTTTATGCGCATTTTCAGACTTAATGCGCGTTTTTGAAGACATAAGACCTAGCGCATTCATTTCCTTACGTTTAAATAACCCCTGTATGCAAATTGTCATCAACATCGTTAGAGCCGTTTTCGAGATCCGCGACAGATACAAAAATACAAAGATAGATACAAGAAAGTAGAGAGAATAAGGGGGTTTTACTCCAGGGTGACCCAGGGGTTCCCCCAACCCCAAAATTAGCCCCAAAAATTCCTCCCACCACCCCCAAAATTCCTCCTGCCACCCCCTTGTACCCGCCCCAAGACTGAAAATTCCCCTCACCACCCCCAGATCCCCCTTCGAAACCCTCCTATCACCCCATTTTTCCAGTCCCAGGCCCAAAAATTCATCCCTCCACCCCCAAAATTCCACCCACCACCACTTTATTCCCGGATCACTCCCCAAAAATGCCACCCACCACACAATTATTCCCGGGTCACCCCTCACCCCAAAAATTCATCCCAACCTCCCCAAAAACTTTGACTTAAAATAAATCCCACCCCCACCTTTTTTAAACCATATCCAAGGTTACCCTCTCCCCTATAAACCAGAGGCTAAAATCAACCCTCTATTTTAACGCAAGTGGATCCATGACTAAAAATAAATCCCACTCCCATATAAATCTAAAGCCAATACTAACATAATACAAATTATATGAATATACAGTACTAAAATACAGTATTATTTACTCTATTAAATTTGTATAGATATGTAATATTTTTTGTGTATTTACTGAATTTAAAAAATATTAATCTTAAATGTATGGGTTAAAAACTAATAATAATAAAAGTAATAACAAAAACCAAAAACTAATATTAATATTTAATATATTTACTTATTATGATTACAGACCTTTTTTCAAAAGAAGGTTAATTTTTCATTCTTCCTTGAGAAGAAAAAGATAGTGATTTAAATAGATTTAATTTGACGTTTGAGCAAAAAGTGGAACATCTCAAAGGATATCTGAACACTGTAAAAGCTCAGGAAACTACTAAATTATCCAACATGGAAGGAAGAAGTAACGATCGTTTTCAAAATTACAAAACAACAAAAAGGGTGAAACCCTTTCGACCTCTGCCTAGGCAACTTCTTAACGCAATATATCCGCTTAACAATAGCAGTACAAAAGCAGCATCTATTGGAATAGATGCAAATAGCCAGTTCGAAACACGAATTAATATATAAGTATAATCAATAGTATAGGGGTCTCTATTTCAATAAAAGAGTGGAACGTTTTACTTAATAATGCATCTTTAATTACATCATATTTTGAAGAAGACAACGAGGAATGTATACCTATTAATCTTGGAGATCACCATATATGGTTTAAGAAGATATATGGTAAAAAAAGTATTGTTATTGCAGAGTCTGTGGAATCAGCGGAATATCGGCAATCTAGAATGATTATTTAATTTCCTATTTGGTCAGAATTGATGCGTTTATTCAAGCTGTATATTTTGGATACTTACCTCAAGAAATAAGTGTCGCCCTGCAATTTTAGAAACTTTTACTAATTTAAAACAATGTGTTCAGTGTAATTTAAGTGACAAAACGGACAATGAAAAAGATGTAAAAACATTTATTGAAAATTTTGATCTTGATATAAAGACTGATTTATCTTTTTTATGTTCTGAAATACTTGAAAGAGAACTAAAAGCATATTGTATGCCTATGTTTATGAAATGTTGTAGCACCATTTCAAAACTAAAATGTTAATGATTAGTAAACACTTTTTGTGTGTATCATGCTTGGTTGTTTTTGTGTGTGTTTATAATATTAATAAATAACCAAAACTGTCAGTCCAGGTTGAAAAACAAATATTTGTAACTAACTTGATAACTACAACTTGATATTTGTCCTAACTTTTTAAATATAATTTGAACAGTCCGTATGAAAAAAAAACACAATTTTTAATAATTATTCTACTGTAATAAAAATTCTATATAACATTGAGTTTAAAAATATGTTTTGTCCTTTTACGTTCAAAACATGTAAGTTATTTTTTTCAAAAAAGTTTGACGAGATATGTACTCAATTAATCATACACTTTTTTACAAAAAGGTTGTAACCATAAAAAAAATACCCAGTTTTATTTTTTCATTACAAAAATTTCATTTATTAAGATACAAATCTTTAAAATTATATATATTATTTTTTCACAGTTTTGAAAATTTCCATGCTTGAATCTAGATATGAGTAATGAATTTAGTTTAATAAAGATTTATATATTTTTAAACCCTCGGTTAGATTTTCAATAATACTTATTCATTAAAATTACCATAAGTAATGTTTGATCCGCGGATGTTCGATCCTATTAGAAAAATTTGGAACAAGGGTTATGAAGGTTTGAAAAATATAGTACATTTTTGTGAAGGTGTATCCATTAATTGAAAAACAAATATTTGTAAGTCAAATTTTTAAGTATATACCGAACCCTTCTTAAGAAGAAAAAAAACTCACTTTGAATAAGTATTATAATAAATTATATATAACACTGAGTTTAAAAATATTTTGTTTGCCCTTATACGAAGTAACAATACTTTAAACATATCAGTTATTTTTGAAAAGGTCCACAATTTGTAATACTATTATAAAAAAATGTGTTTGTAATTTATTTTAAATTGCACTTGACCACCAAAATAATCTATAGAAACAGTGAATCTGAGTAAGACATTACAGGGAGGAATCTAATTCTATCGAAATGCCTTGAGGCACATTAGAAAGGTGGTGTAGAATTAACCGACCTTAACCAACCTTGAAATAATTCCTACGGTTTTATGTAAACATCGTGAATTAGTTTATAAAATATATATAATGTTGTTAGAATATTCTGACTGAAAACACGATTTAAAGTTAAAACAAGGAAACTAAATATTCTTTCGTTAAGGAACCATTTTTCGAAATATTTCAAAACAGATTTTTCAAAACTGGATTTTGGTTCTCTATAGTATATTTTACTTCGATCTTTTAAAACAATAGTTATTTTGTTCAAATTATAATCATACGTAAGTATTAAAAATAAAATATTAAAATGATTCAAATAATATAAATGGTGATTTTTTTTTAAATTTCCTACTTGTTTAAAATATATTTGAGATATAAAACCTAATTACACCAAAATTAAAATAAAATATTTGTAAATCATAACTTTTTAAATATCATCGAAACTCTGCTTACACAATTTGTAAAAAGTGTTTATAAAAATGTTTATAAACATTTTTATGTAACCATTGAGTTTAAAATATTGTTTAGTATCATATTTTGTAATAGTAATAATTTTATAGTATTTAAATCATAACAGTTATTTTTCAAAGACGTTTTACCGAATATTCAACTACAAACAATATAAATGGTGAATTTTTAATCTCCAACTGGTTTCAAATACAGTTGAGTTATAAAACCTAATTACATTAAAATTTAAATCAAATGTTTGTAAGTGGAATAACTTTTCTAAATATCATCGAAACTCTGCTTACAAAAAAAAAACACAATTTGTAAATTTTTTGTATAAAATCATCTTTATAACTACTGAGTTTAAAATATTGTTTGGTTTTATATGTAATAGTAATAATTTTTTAATTTGTAAAACATATCAGTTGTTTTTCAAAAAGGTTTTACCAGATATGTATTCAAGTAATCTTTATTTTTTTAGAAAAGGCTGTAATCACAGAAAAATTACCCTGTTTTTTCTTTTTTCTATAAACAAATTGTATTTTTATTAAGGTGGAAATCTTAAAACTTATATTATTTTTTCACAGTTTTGAAAATTTTCATTTTTGAGTGGTGATATGTTAGTAATGAATTTAGTTTAATAAAGATTTATATTTTCTAATCTCCAAAATGCATAAGAAAAAAAGGTGATTTACCACTCACTTGAAATGTATTTAAAACCGCTGAAAACTCTAAACTACACTTAAGGGCGTGCAAAACGATCATGAAACAGTTCAATAAAGTCTTCTTAAATATAATTTATCGTAAGGGACAAAAATTGTAAATTACACATTTTTTAAGAGTGCAGTCTGTATAAGTTTATCATTTATACTTGATTTATATAATAAATAAGAACGCATCTTCCAGTCCTCGATACTTTTCATCAGCCCCCGCGGGAGCCATTGTTTTGCTCGTTTATATTGGGCCGAACCACGAGCATACGACTCAGTTAATGAAGCCCGGAATGTGGGCAGTCAAGTACCTCATCATATATGCGTGGGACTAACACCAATACGTTGTTAGTGTTAAGTTTTCAGCTGGCCTTCTTCCAATGTAAGCCTACAGTGATTGGAAGAAAGATGACTGTGAGCTGAGTAAATGTTCACCCTTGACTGAATTTCAATAATCAAAATCACTGTTGTTATAGAAATAGATAAATAGTGACAATTAGTAGTTTATCTATTGTTACAATTATTTAGAAATTTGAAATATATTAATTTAATAATTTTAATATACAGGGTGTCCCAGGAGGAACCCGACAAACTTCTACGGTGTA
>JAGFPH010007692.1:35794-63024 GCA_018207615.1 Philaenus spumarius | reverse complement strand
TGTCTTCGTGTTATACTTAAACATACGACATAACATACAGTAAAGCCAGGAATGTACTTAAACCACGGAGTTTGACAAAACGATTTCATTTTTTAACTCAGACAAACGTTGCTGTCAACTATACTCTGACCGTCTTACATGTAGCTGTGTCTCCAACTAGTCGTCTTTATTTTAGATTTACTTCAACAAAAGCGTGAGTGAGCGTGGGATTCTTTTATACACGTTTTTAATTACAATCATTATAACGAGCAAAAGAAAACTATGTTCATCAAGTATTGTTAATTCGTGAACAAAAATTCATAATTGAGATTAACTGGGAATGTGTTAAAAAATGAGCAGTTAAATCATTTTCAGTTTTAAAAACACGGTGGTAAAAGTGTAAATCATTACTATTAAGAAGCCAGACGAAGCCACACAGGTGTGTGTGCGTGCGTATGTATGAGACAGAGTTTTAAATTTATGATTTCCGAAACTTTTTAGGCTCGTTAGGGAAACTTTGCTTGGATAAGACGAAAATTGAAACGATTCCCCTTCTTCTACTTCAACCGGCAGTTGAAAAGAAATAGTCGTTTGACACGAGAAGAAAGGGAGAGAGCGCCGGGTGTACTGTGTTAATACGAAGCATAGGGAACCAGTAGACGCTTGCGTATTATACAACATTAGCTGAACACGGTTTAATATTCATTAAAATTTTGTTGAAGTATTAAAGCTAATGGACGAAATCAGCTGTTGTATGTTTGAATCATTGTTTGTAAGTATTCAATTATTTTTGTTTACTTTGATCTCTAAAAGAAACTACTTAGGCCTTTAAACTGCAATACATAAAATCAACTGCTTATAGAACCTAAGAAGTTTCACTTCGAACGCGCGAGAGTTTCACGAGCTTCTTTCTTTCTTTATTACATATTTTTCTATAGTTAAATTAATGTTTGTTTAATTTAGGTTTATGTTTTAGAGCATATTTATACTAAATAAACGGTATCAGTTAACTGATACAAACTTTCTCCCAACTTAATGTAGTCAAAATAATATTGTTTTTAATCATTTTATTTACTACTTTTTAGAACAAAACAAAAAAATAATATTCTACCTACGTCAATCGTATAAAAAAGTTATTGTCCCAGGCGGGATTCGATCGCGCGACCTTTGAATTACTGGCCGTCCTCGCTACCGTTGTGCTACCCCGTGCGGCCGTCGCCGTGATGCTAGATTGACAACATAAACTTGTTTATTTTTTAACATTTCCCCATAATTATGAAACGCCGAAGTTTTGATAAAAGCGGGTGGTGTCATTTTGTTTGGCATCTTAAGCACTATAAATACTGAAAATTTGATCAAAATCGTTAGAGCCGTTTTTGAGAAATTTGCATTTTTGTCGTTTTTTATTGGTTTTTTGGGGTAAATTACCCTTAAAAATTAAAAATTCCAAAAAATGAAAAAAACGCCTGGAGATATCAGGGTTTTGTACCTACATACCAAATTTCATGAAAATCGGACCAATAGTGTCCCCTCTGGTCGTGTATACATACTGACACAGTGACAGACAGACACCACGTTAATAACACTTTTTTGGGTTCAGGGAGCACCAAAACAAAAAATTTCACTAAAAATATTTTTGGGTTCAGGGAGCACCAACACAGATAATTGCACTAAACAATTTTTTGGGGTTCTGGGAGCACCAAAACAGATAATTCAACTGAAAATTCAAATTCGAACATTTTTACGAAAACAATACTTTCTCCATATACTACGTATAGGGTGGAGAAAGTAAAAAATGAAATTATCAATCTCGAAAAAAGAATTAATATTCTAAATGTATTAACAAACATGCATAAAATAATTTCAAACCAAATCTTGTGGAAATTGACAAATTTGTTACGTGCTTTTTAATGAAAAGATAATTACCTACTTTTTGAAAACAAATTACTGTCAGCTCGTGGATAAACCACTGACGTTTGTCTAAAGAAAACAGATTGTTTTTTTTTTACCTATACGCTACTTAATTCACGAGAAGTACAATTTAAGAGCTTATTACTCAGGAAGAGTGTCAAGAATTGGCTTTTGAATCTCGGCATAAATATTGACATTTTAATTAAAGCCACATTAATTTTGACCCAGTGGAAAATGTGTACGTCAGTGAGTATCAGTATAGTATAGCTCATGCGCAAAGCTGTATTTAATTTATTCGTTAATATAACAGCTGATTTCGTCCATCAGCAATACTTCAACAACTAAGTGAACCATTTAAGGTTATATTTACAACTTTTAGGTGACATTTTCTGTTGTTATTATAGGTATAATAATATACATTGTTACATTTGATTCGTTCTATTATGTCTGCTTTGTGAAATGTGTGGTTATCGCATGCGTATAGTCTTCTTTGGGATATGGCTCAGTATATATACTAACATTATAAAGAGGTAAAATTTGTTTGTATGTAGGGGGTAATCTCTGAAACTACTGAACCGATTGGAAAAATAATTTTACTAATTAAAAGCTACACTATCCCTGAGTTAATAGGCTAGAATTCGTTTTGATGAAAACCTTTTTTATTTCAATATTTTTAAATTTAGTCGGAAGAAATCTTAGGTTAGGCCTAGACTGATGAATCATCACATGTATGTACATTTATTACCATAGCAACCAATTGAATAAAATAGATAAAACAGGTGATTTTAAACTTTGAAGCAATTATTTAAATTGCTAACTTTTAGCTTAGGTTATTATTAAAGTGTAGACCTGAGCCTTGCTTGTTCTTTTAACCTTCATTATAACTGCTGTTATAAAATATACGAAATAATTTTATTTGAACATTTAACATTATTTACCATCTTAGCTTTGGATTTATTATTAATAATATTATAAAGAGGTAAAATTTGTTAGTTTATTTGTTTGTATGTAGGGGGTAATCTCTGGAACTACTGAACCGATTGAAAACATAGTTTTACCAATAAAAACTACACTATCTTTGAGTAACATTAGTCCAGTAAATCCGTATCCCAAAAGGGGGGCTCAGATGCAAAAGGTCGGGTAGTTCTGATTTTTTGGTATGTTGTATGTATAGGGGCACTATTTAAAATTCCAAGTTTTCGACCTCGGGCGTGCTCCGCGCGCTCCACCGGCGCCGAAAAACCCCCGATTTTTTGACCTTGTTCTAGTTTTTTCAAATTTTCAGCATGAAGGACTGGTTTGACAAAAACAATCAATCAGTCCTTTTTTAAAGAACAGTAAATTTTCCACAATTTAAAACTAAAATCATCTTCCTGAGTATAATAATATTTGAGTTACAGCCATTCAAAATGTGAGCAAATTTACAAAAAATTTCAAAATCTTAGTTTTTACATAGTATTTTCGTTTTTTTGCTGTGAAATAAGGAGTTTTTAGCAAAACTGATAAGGACTAACTTTAAAGTAGAGAAAAGTAGCTTTAATATGTGACTAAAATGGGGTTTCTACCATGAATATAGCTTTTGGATACAGCTGTTTGAATTTAGGATACACTTCCAAGAAATAAATAATATGAAATGTAAAAAAAAAAAACAATTGTAATTGAAAAATTCAAGTTGTTGGTAGAAGTGTAAAACATTAAATTTAATCACATCATATTACGTTTATTTTAAATGAAAGATTTTATATTTATGAAAATAAAAAATGTTACATTAAATACTGTTTGAGTTACAGCCATTCAAATTTTGAGTAATTTATTGAAAATTTTTTAAATTGTTAGTTTTCAGAGAGTTTTTGCGCTGTTTTACTGTTAAACTATAATTTTTCAGCAACATTTATAAGGACTAACTATAAATTATAGAAATGTAACTTTAATCTGTGACAATGTGGCGTTTCTATCTTTAATAGCTTGTAAGGCAACGCTGTTAAAATGCTGCTAGTTTACATAATATAATGTATCTTTCTACATTATAAGACTGGTGGATAGTCTGGAAAAGAAGTATTGAAGGTGACAGAATATAAATACTATAGGTAGATGAGTCATCCTGGGTCATGGATTGTGACAGGTGTTCAAGTGCGGTTGTGAAGTGCGAAGAATGGGATGTAGGCTCTGAACTCCCTTCCACAGAAACAGTTTGTGGGGTGGGTTAATTCCAGATATTATTATCTCTTATCTCTTGGTATTATTATCTCTGATCAACTGTTAGTTGTGTGCTGTCCTTTGTGATTTAAATCACGCGTAGTTTTGGTAAATACAGTTTCGTCAAATTTCCACCTTGAATTTTAGGTTGTTATACATAATTGTAGTGTTATTGTGTTACGGTATAGTGTTATACAGTTTACTAGTGTTTAAGTGATTTATCGCATGGTGTAACAAAGTGTTTTTTTATGTGACTAGAATATGTCTGGTTCCTCAACTTCCAAGGGTTGAGTATAAAAATATTTTCCTTATGTTTTACAATCATATAATCAACCGCTTGGTAATTGTCTACTATTTGGTTGTCAGAAATAAATCTTTTCAAATTGATACATGTTATCGGTAATGCACTACAATGAACGAATCAACAAGTTTTTTGCCCCGGGAAAACCGAAAAAGGTGGAAATAAGACACATAAAGTTCATATTTTGACCGTGTGAAGTAAATACAAGATAAGGCGACTTGGCTGAGCGTGGCCTCAGCCCAAAGAAAATGGAAAAAGACCCGGCCCCACAAACCCTCCAGAAATTCATTTCGTGTACCTGCAAGAAAGGATGTAGTAATTCGTGTGGATGTCGGAAAGCAGGACTGAAATGTTCAGCAATATGTTCATTTTGCTGTGGTGAATCGTGTGACAATGTGTCAGAAATAGAACTAGACTTCATTTCTCCCAAAATTGAAACATTATGCGAACTGGAAGATGATGATAATGATGATGCAGAGAGTGTTTGTGTTGTTCCCCCTTTCAATGTGGACTAGTGTCAAACATCTGAGAAGGAAAAGGGCAGTGAATTAGAAAAAGAACTTACCTCAATCCCATGCCCTTTAAAGATGTGTCGGATATAATATTTAGGTATTTAATTATTTTATGTAACATTTTTTATTTTCCTATAAAGTAAACCTCGGTTAACCTTACTAAAGGGAAGGAATCCGCTTCGGATAACATTTTTTTTCGGTTAAGCCATGAATATCTAGCACGAAGGCTTTGAATGTCAAACGAATTCAAAAATCTTTTTTTATGCTACACTTATGTTCTTTATTTAAGTGAAAATTACATTTTTAGGATTACGGTACATCAATATACAGTATACTGTAATTAATATTTTGTAGCATATGAATTACTCATGCAAAAACTCAGTAAGTTTTATTTGTTTCTTGTATGCCTCCGTTTTCGAGCAGCGATGTCCGGCCATCTTTTTATTAGAAGGAGCTCAGCCGTCGTTGACTCATTGTGTGAAAAGAAATAAAAACAATTACGACAGATTAGGGATGGGTGTTTGTTTATTTCGCGGTTTGGAACTTCTAACTTTTTACGAGTCCTGAGAAAACTGAAATCAACGTTTGACATTGGCACATTTTTTTAAAGCCGCTACTTAATTTGTAATAAATGTTTAAGATGTAGAAAAAGGATTTTATTTTTATTTTTTTTTTAAATAATAACATTGTACATACAATATAATATGGCTTATTATTTTTGGATTTCCGATTTTTGGAGGCGTTTCGGATACACCGGGTTTCGGTTGACCCGAGTTCGGTTAACCGGGGTTTTACTGTATATACTCTTTAATTTAAAATACATTAAACTTGATGTGATTGTATATAGTTGTACCCTTGTACAAACAATTTTAATTTTTCAATTACATTTGTTTTTTTAATTTCACATTATTTATTTATTGGAAGTTTACCCAAAATTCAAATAGCTGTATCTCAGAAGCTATTCATGGTAGAAATCCCATTTTGGTCACATATTAAAGATACCTTTCTCTATTTTAAAGTTACTCCTTATCAGTTTTGGTGAGAAACCCTTATTTCACAGCGAAAAAACGAAAATACTTTGTAAAAACTAAGATTTTGGAATTTTTTAAAAATTTGCTCAAATTTTGAATGGTTGTAACTCAAAAAGTATTATCCTCAGGAAGATGATTTTAGTTTTAAATTGTGGCAAATTTACTGTTCTTTAAAAAAGGACTGGTTAATTTATTTTGTCAAACCAGTCCTTAATGCTCAAAATGTGAAAAAACTAGAACAAGGTAAAAAACATCTGAGTTTTTCGGCGCCGGTGGCGCGCGCGGAGCACGCTCGAGGTCGAAAACTTGGAATTTTAAAAAGTGCCCCTATACATACAACATACCAAAAAATCAGAACTACCCGACCTTTTGCATCTGAGGATGTACAGATTGACTGGGCTACATAGGCTAGAATTAATTTTGATTTAAAGGTTTAAACAACCCCTAAAAAGTAAAAAATTAATTTTTATACTTTCCTTAAAGCTAGAGAGCTGAAATTTTGCACATTCATTTCTTATAAGATACATATACGAAGTAAACTAGATTTGCATTTTCTCGCGTGATGCTAAGGGGTGAAAATGCAACAACAACCCCTAAAACAATACCAATTAATTGTTATATTTTCCTTAAAGTTTGCGAGCTGAAAATTTGTACATTTATTTATTCTTACAACATACTTACAAATAGTATCATAGATTGACATTTTCTCGCGTGCTGCTAAAGGGTGAAAATCGAGTAAAAATGTTGATTGTTATACTTTTTGCTTAAAACTAGAAAATAAACCCTTAATAAATTAAGGAATTTAAAAATAAGAAACCACTAACCATCCTAATGAAAATAAATAACACATATTAGAATTTAATAGTATAGCCTATTTATATAAAATAACCTGTTTGCATTTGCTTCGACCCGAGTTACCGCGGGGGGTTGGCGAGCGAAGCGAGCAGGGGGCGGAGCCCTCTAGTCATTATTTCTCAAAGGTGTTTTTTTTTGCCTTAATATATCTCCCTTAATTTTTTATCAAAATTCATGATTCAAACACCATTTTAAAGGTTATATGTTCCCCGCTATTGATGTAAAATAGACAAATAGCTTAAAATTAATGATTTTGTTAAAAAATTTATTTAAAAAAACTTTCATTTGATTCCTAACAAAATGTATCATCTATTAACAATCTGTTTAACTAACATGTTGGCTGTTAGATTGTTTACATTCTATATGCAAGTGTAATCTATCACACAAATCAATCAAATTAAATCAACGTAAAGCGTTGTAAATCGTTATAGACTATTATTTATAAATCAACATAAATAAATAAACATTATGGATGAAATAAATCAACGTACTAAATCAGGTAAGTTTTCCTAACTTACGAAATATTCGCACGGGTTGGCTAACTTTTACGATTATAGAATTATAAAAGTTTCAACATTTGTTAATTTACAAATATAGACCTACAGTTGATGAAAAATTCAATCAGTTTTAAAGTGCACAACAATATAATTTTGCCTAAATTACTATTTTATATATTTATGGTTAAATCGTTGATTTAAATAGGCCTATGATTAAAGTGTTTGTTTTTTTTTGCAAAATTTATTTCAGGTCTTTGAGTAAAATGTTAAAATGCGACACTTTTCTGTCATGTCGGCTTCCTCATGCAGAATTATTGTTATTACAGTTTCAAGATATATAACAAAATTATAATTTTTCTGCTGTGTATTAAATGTATCTGTCCGTGCTTACTAATATGAATATAATGTATAGGATTATACACTGAAAAAAGTCTAACCGTACTGCAAAGTTAAAATTAATGTTAACAGTTTTTCTGTCATGGTAACATTTATAATGTCATGGTTACTTTAGAGCTTGAAATATTTGCATTGCTGTAAGTTTTTTTAATGTTGAGTTTTACTGTAAACTCTAATGTAGTAAAATGTCATAGTTAATTTAATATACGTAAAGGCGATGATTGTAGTCACTAAATTAGTTAATGTAACTATAAGGTAAATCTAACGTAATATACATCTAAAAAACGGAATGAAAACAATATCTTAATATGTTCACAATGTTAGCTTACTTACAAAGCATAAAGGCGGTTATTTATGCAGTGAACTGGGTTACATCTGTTGTACATCCTTAAAGACGGTAGCCTTTTCCTGTTTTAGAGTTACCCTGTCCACAATTACAGTTTCTCACGTTTTTACGATATTCGAATTCAGTTTCTCTTCAGTACTCGGTAGACTAACAAGTAACAACAAAGACCACATCAAACAGCTATAACTAAACTGCTTCGTTTTCGATCTTCTTGTTTTTCAACATACATGGATCTTTATACATACATGTAGAAGCTTTGTTGACGTCATGGGGATTTCAAAATTATATTACAATTTTTAAAGGTAAGTTCAGGTAAATACATAAGTTAATACAGTATTATAATTAGATGTAGTAATTTTAAAAAACTACCATAATAAATACGGTATATATTCAATGTTAAAATTTCATTACAGGTTATGGGAGGTTGCCTGAAGTTATACATAACTTTGCCATACTATTTTAAAGATATATAACTAATCTATTTTCTATATATTTTAAATTATTGTTTTAATAATCATTCTGGTAAATATTTAAAATTCATTTTAGTAATCTATTTGGACATAATTAGTTTATTATCAAATAATATACTTTCATTTCAGAAAATGAAATAGATATACTGGAATGAAATATATCCAATATGGAGGAAATCCATGTAAAGGAACTTATTTTTTAGTACCTAACTTCCATTTAACTGATTTAACATTACTACATACAACTACAGACAATTCATTCGTATTATATCTTTTCAAGTAAAAATATAAGGCTCAAAGAAAGAAAATTAACAAAATAACATAATTTTTAATTTATATACGTCAGGCATTTCGCTAAAATATTTATTAATAACAACTACATCTTACAACAAATAAACGATTTGTTAAAAAAATATTCTAAAAGATTCAGTTTGGTTGTTTAGCTGTTTAAAAATGTGTGAATGAATTTTTAATATATATAGGAGTGGTTTTTAAGAAGTACTTTTCCATTAAAGCCTCATTTAGACTGCCAATGGCATCAGTCAATTAACATGAATTGTTTTAGGAATTTTTACATTTGAAATGACAGAGCCTTATTTTATTATTTTGTAAATATTTTGATCCATTTCAAAAACCTAAAAATAGCATATACAAATATTTGGATAATGAATTTTGATTACTTTTATCAGAACTAATTATTCTGATATTTAAAATAATTTATGTATTTAAAATAATTTACGATGTTTACGAGTATTGATCAACCCTTGTTAACTAATTATTAAAACTAAGAATATTTTTTACTAACAAAAAAGTTACTTCAAACTAGCTTAACTACTACTCAAGATAATAAATATCCATCTTCGGTGGGAAATGTCGCAGTAATTAATTAAATTAAAAGTAATGAACTCATTATCAAATACGGTAGCTTTAAACATAAAATTTAGGTTAACATTTTTAAAAGTTGTAATTTAAAGCTTGAATTCTTTATTTTAAGATGCAGTAAAAATGTTATGTCCTTAACTATGTAAATAACTAAATACATTAATAACTATGTATATTATATAATATATATTTTATAGTTATCTTACACTTAATTTTTATTTTTTCCAGAACTCTTACTATGTACCTCCTCTAACTGGAAGACCTCGACAGTTAGTATGCAGGGGAAAGCTTGTCGACAAATTTCGAAATAAAATATCGGAGTTAAGAAAAGCTGTTTCTGTTGTGACAAAAATAACTATTGTTACAATAAACAAACTATATAGTAATTACAATCTTAACTAGTGTTAGAACTTTATTAGTATGAAGTTCACCACTACATCAACTAACCTTGCAAGGACGTTTGTTATACCGAAACACTCAGAGCAATTACACTTATGATTACAATAACTAATATGAGTGTAATATTTTGTAGATGTATTGCCTAATTTTATTATTTTTGTGACAATAACAACTAACTTACCAGTAAAGGAACACTACAATATTAAACACTCTACCTAATGTTATAACTACATTAGTTTATATTCACTACTACATTAACTAGCCTTGCGACATAGTTAGTAGTGCCTTAATGTCATAGAAACATTAGGCTTACTGTTGAACTTACATTTGCTGCTAAGTTAATAACATTGCTATAACATCAAGAGATCAACAGTAGCTTACTTTAACAGTAAAGCTAACTACACCCTGCTGACCCGTAAAGAAATATTTCTTTTACCGCAACATTAATTGTGTTGCTGCAAGGATAGAGTTTTTTCAGTGTAACAATAAGTATTCCATTACCTTTGTTTGCCCTTATTTGATCGCTATCGGCTGTTTAATGAATGCTTCATCAGGTTCGCTGAAACAATAAAATTCAAAAGTTAAATAAGAAACCTTTAATCAACTGGAAACATTTATGTATTTACTATAAAACCAAAAGTGTACGGATCAGATTTCAATCAACCGGAAAAAAAATTAATGCAGTTTTTTTGTGAAAGTCAATAGTCCAGGTTGAACTAAAAGACCTATTACGATGGGAACTTGACAAGACCTGAGGGGTCTTTACTAATGACAGCGGCTGTAAAGTACAAACATACCTATTAATAATAGATTGTTCCTATAAAGCAATAACTGTTTGATGAAGTAAAAAGCAACAGTATTAGCCAAACTCCTTTGGTTTTCTCCCATTTAGAAAATTCTTGTCGTGTCGATTTCAAGTTTTAGCAAACTCTTTTAAATACAGGTGATTCGTACAAATTTCCAAACACTTTCTCAGCTGATTCCACTAGCAAAACTAATAGAGGGTAACAGCTGGCGAAATATTGCACTTATTTCAGATTCACCGCAGAAATGAAAACCTACTGAAATAAGTAAGGCGTTAAGTAAGGGGTAAAATTAAATTTATTTTATGTAAAAATGAGCAGAAAATTGAATAAATAGGTCCCAGATCTGAAACTATATTAATGTTTAAAATATCTGTCACTAATATGTCTTAAAAAATGCTTTCTTTAGGTTTTTAGTATATTAACTTTGTGAAATTGGTATAACCCACAAATGCATTATTCAAAACGTATAGGGAATTTAATTCTGAAGATATTTATGCAAAATAGGTCAGTAAAACAAACACAAACTTTAAAACTATACGTTTTTTATTGAAGCAAATTTAGACAAATATGGGACCTGCAATAAGGAATTTCTCAAATGAAAAGCACCATAAATAAATGGAAAGACTATCGGGTAAATTTCTAGTCTTACACAAGATTTGTAAAAATAAATTATAGTTTAAAAAACTAAAAAGACACGCCCAATTTGCAAGATAATCAGACGTCTTTAAGTTGGTTAAAATTACTATGAAAGATTCCGTTACATACAGGTCAAGCTGTACAAAATCGCTAATCCTGGCAAGGATAATGGGACAAACTATTTAAATTATTGCATTGCCATCGGTTCTTGATAAGTGTGCAAAGTTTCAAATCAATCCGACGTTTTGAAGAGGGTGAAAATCACGTTGAAAGATTCCGTTACATAGATAGATACATACCAAGGTAATAAAAGCGTTTTAAAAATACACTTTATTAAGGGACAATTTAACTCAAAGTAACAAGTCTATTCCCTCCAGCTAAAGTTTTAACAATCTGTTAGAAATCAGTTTAATAAAACTTTATTAAAACATGGATATTGGTATTTACAAAAACAATTGATGTTACGTCAACACGGACATGGAAGTTCATTGATGCATTTTGTTTCAGCAGTTGTTTGACTAACATTTATTATTTAGCGGGCGGAAAAGTGTTCGTGTAGAAAGCTTTGAGTTTACTGTACAATCGTCTATAATAATTACTCACTTACCTTAAGGGTCTGCTCCAGTAGCAGTAAACGAGAAATCAACAGGAAACCCTAGCGCCTCTCACTATATCCCTATCTAAACAGTGCAATTTCTTGCGCTGACATTGCCTCATTTCAAACCATTTTATAAGTCTATCTTTTGTAATTGAGTGTTGCAAAAAAACTGAATATTCTTTATAAAATTTCGAATCCGGCTTGCAAATTATTTTTCATTATTATTTTTTTATTGTGTTAGGAAAAAAATTCAAACTTTGAACCCACAAAATGTCAATTACATAACAAATTTTTAAAAAATGTAAATTTCAAGACGGATGCGTATTGTGACTGTGCTTAAAATGAGACCTTGCAAACAATTTTATGATAAAAAGTAAACGAAATAAATGGTTTGAAATTCAACATTGCTCTAATGGGATAAAACTCCAAGATGGACGCCACTACAGCAGTCCGTCTTGTAACTCCTTGTCGTTAAGTTTAAGGCGACATGTTTCGGAGCCGTAACTCCACCATCTGGTCATTCCTTTGGTGAGTTTGTCGAACATTAAAAACATTAGTTACGGCTCCAAAACATGTAGTCGTAAAATTAACGACAAGTAGTCACAAGACGGACTTAAGGTAAATCATTAGTATTAATTATCAGTGACTCGGTACCATTATCATGCAATATAATTATTTATTTAATAATTGCATCACGCAGCTGAACCGATGACGTGAGTTGAGTGAATTTAATAAATTAAGTTAACACGTTTTCGGGTTTCAAGCTATTATTTGGGAATTGATCTACTCACGAAGGAGCTGAATAGCTGCCTTTGTGAACGAAATATATTAATAAAAATGTGTGTGCACCTCAGCCTCCAGTCTTGGCTCGCTTTGCGTGTTTATACCACGACCTAGCGGCTTCGGATTATGGACTGCGCTTTGCAAATTGGCACTTCGACGTTGCAGTCTCTGATTATAGGCAGGTTCGTTCCGTTCTTAGCGGAGGAACTCCAGTTTGCATCCAGACCGTCAGCCTCGGCCCAGAAGCTACCTCGTGCGGAAAACCCCCCACGTGGTTTTAAAACTGGTACTTTTATGGTGGCGTAAAAAAGCAAGCAAAATGGGCAAAATGATCTCATATAAATTTGCTTATTAAAAACCCCCAAAAAAAATTAATTCTAGTACGAAAAATCTTTAAAAAAATCTTCCAGTCAATAAACGAGCTTCCGGTTGTTGGACTATTTTGGCTAAAGAACTCGTCCGAGCGGGTTTAGGAAGCCAAAGCTGAACGTTTGTACCGTTTTTGGACCAAAAACGGGCGTAATATGCGTCTGTTAGATTGCTAACACACTTATAAACATAACATTTTTAATGGCATCCCAAAACGTGTTCTGGGTATTACGATCGGTTCTCATTACCACTCATGACCTTATCAAGCTTAGAGTCACTGCAATCTTTCCTTTGGAAGCTCGCTAATAATGCAGGATAAGATATAAATTGCATTCACGGGCCGCATTCACTTTATATTCTAAGAGGTTTTATTAAATATAATATATAGATACTTAATAACACGAACTGACGTCATAACATATTACACAGGAAGGAAACTCTGTCTTATAATATATCACAACAGTAGTATGGTAGTAAATTTGTTTTATTACACAGACGAAATCAATAAGAACTGAGATATTATTCCATCTAAGGGCCGTAAAACGTTATTGGTATGACGGATCGATTGGGACTTTGAAGACTTTATTTAGAACGACAAAATTAAACTTGTAATCTCAGTAATCAGATCTCTGAGACGGTTTAACTAATAAATCTATCCTTTTTGCGAAGAACTTAACTGAATTCATTCCATAGGAACAAAAATATAGCTGATGCTATTAGTAGAGAATTCATTTTATAAGATTAAATCCTATTCAATTATATCAACTAGTAAGCCCTTGAAAAATGATTGGCAGATTAATTAGATACACATCAGAACTACTATTTTAAAAAAAGGGTACTATTTATTCATTTAAAAACAATAAACTTTATTTAGGCCAACCTAACTATGTTGAGGTGATTTTTAAATCAATAAATGTGTGCAATTATAAGGATTATTTATATATAATGTTATAAAACGCTAGGGGTATTTGTTAATTTTTTTATTTATATACATTATCTCTCTATTATATATACAAAAAAAACTACTTCTTCTTCTCATATGTATAATAATATTATAAAGAGGTAAAGTTTGTTTGTTTGTTTGTTTGTTTGTATGTAGGGGGTAATCTCTGGAACTACTAAACCGATTGAAAAAATAGTTTTACTAATAAAAAGCTACACTATCCCTGAATAACATAGGCTATAATTAATTTCGATAAATACCTTTTTTTATTTCAAAATTTGTAAATTTAGTCGGAAAAAATTCTTAGTTTAGGCCTAGAATGATAAACCAACACATGTATTTACATTTACCATAGCAACCAATTGAATAAAATAACAGATAGTATAACTGTTTGATCCAATATTTCCATTAACAGCTGATTTCAAAATTTGAAGCAATTATTTTTGTATTTCTAGCTTTTAGGTTAGGGTTTTAAAGTGTAGACCTGAGCCTTGCTGGTTCTTTAACCATTATTATAACTGCTGTTATAAAATATAAGAAATAATTTGATTTGAACATTTAAAATTATTTACCATCTTAGTTTTGAGGTCATTATTAATCCTACACCTTTATTATAAATAAAACATGGCATATGTTTTTACAAGGTTCCATTGGGGGTTGGCGTGCGGAGCACGCAGGGGTCTCCCCTAGTTAATTATAAAGTAATAAGAATAGCTACTATCTAACGAAACCACTGCCAAGGGTTGAAAAAATTAGCGGGGAAAGAAGACCCTGTTGAGTCAGTAAGAAGAAAAATAAATCTCTTTATTTTACAAAAAAGTTTTTCTACTTCTTCTTCTCATAATTATAAAGTAATAAGAATAGATTAAATACGTGTATTGCGTAGGTGTAACCATTGCATAACTTCCAGGCGCCGTGTATGCATAGCGGAGACGTATTGCATAACTTTCATGCATAAATTCATGAAGTCGATTATGAAGTCGAATTTATAATGGAGATCGGAGGTGGGATGGGGGTAGGTGAGCGGAGCGGGTAGGGGGCAAAGCGCCCTAGTTATATATTAAAATATTATATTTTAATTGCTTTTTACTTCATGTTGAAATCTTAAATGATTTAAAAGTTATTAATTGTACCGTGCAAAAAGGAACTGAACGCTATTAACTTGTAAAGAACGTAAACGCAAAACCTTTCTCTGACAAAAAAGCAACCTCATTCACCTTCGAGCATTGTAAATGCATACTTCTCAAATCGTAGGCACAAACAAACTGACAGGCACAAATGCCCAACCTTGCCGCACAACAGCGCCATATGTCCTTCGTCTCGAATGCAAGATCGAAAGTACAAGATATATCGCTTATTAGCCATTTTGAAAATTCACTTGGCGTCGGTCCATCGAACATGAAGCACACGTAAATGATTTTCTCACTGAAACTAAATTATTTTAAGTTTTCATGAGTTATACTTCATATTAAAGCTACTTCGAATATGCATTGAAAATCTACAACACCAGGATATACGATTTTACTGATTATCGTTTGATTTTGTTTGAAAGCCAGATGTCTGAAATTTTCTGTAAACGATACTTCTTGTTGAAGAAATTATAACATGTTTTCTGTAATTAATTAGTTTTAGTCTAAAACTAAACTGTTTTAGAATAGCCTTATTTTATATTTTGAAAGAGCCTAAGGGCATATCATTTTCCTAACAGCATAAAAGTGAACTGATTCTAGTAATATTTATCAATGCAAGGTAAAATTCCAACTGCAGCATTTTAATTTTTAAAGGTGAACATTTCAAAGTGAAATAATTCGACCGCGCAGCTGAACCGCTGACGTGAGTTGAGCAAATTTCCAAAATTAAGTTTGTATGCCTATGATTTAGGGTTTCAACCAACAATTTGGGAAATAGGTCTACTCACGAAGGCGTTGAACAGCTGTCTGTGTGTACGCAATATATTAGTAGAATTTGTTTGCGCCTAGTGGCCTTGCGAGTTTGCACCACTTGGCTTCGAACCTGGTACTTTTTATGGATTTTACATTTTGATCGATTTTGGGGGAACCAAGCGAGCTATAAGGTCGCGTAAAAAAACAAAATGTGCAGAATAACATCCTCCATTTATATTTGTAGAAAAAACTAAAAAACAATTTCATTCTCGTAGTAAAAATGTCAAAAAATAAATACTTCCGGTCAAAAAACGCACTTCCGGTTGTTGGATTTTTTTGGCTAACGAACTCGTCCGAGCGACGTAGACAACCAACATGTGTACCAAATTAGAACCAAATCGGACTTAAAATGTGGCCGCTAGAGTGCGAACACATATATACATATATATATACATATATATATATATGAATTTTAACGACACCCCAAAACGTGTTCTAGGGACCATGATCGGTGCTCATTTGCTACTCCCGACCTTGGGTCTTACCATAAGGGCCACTGCAATAGCTCATTTTTCCTATGGAAATTCGCTAATTATACAAATTCACTGCCTAAATAAGGCCAAATTGAATTTGATATACAGAGAGCAAAGTGGTAATTTTATTACAAAAAAAAGGGAATTTTATTACACGATGGTTAATTCAAACTTTACCAATTTAATAAGGGCAAAGTAGAGCATAATTTAATTAAATCTAATGTCTTGGTGTATGCCACATCAGGGCTATATAATACAAGGGCTGGACCACCCCTTTGATGTTGACGCTCGCCGACTGTCCCAAACTTCCTCTCGCCCCCCCTCCTATGTAACGTCACTCTAGTACCATGACACGCCGCGTAAGCACGGTTCGCCTTAGCTCTCACGTGTTATTTGATATAACGTTAAACACGATAATTCTTTAAAAAATTATGCAATACACACAATCACCTAAATTATATGTTTACCAAGTTTGGTGAATATTGAGTAATTATTTTGTTCAGTACAAGTGTTTAAAAAAGATATATAATTCCGCGAGATTTTCGCCTTTTGACGCATATTTAAAGCTAATTTTCTCTGAGATGTATTACACAAATTTCTTGAAAAATGTATACAATGCACACAATCACCTAGGTTATATGTTTAGCGAGTTTGGTTAATATTGAGCAATGATTTTTTTCAGTACAAGTGTTTAAAGGAAGTATTTAATTCCGCGAGATTTTCGCCTTTTGGCGCATATTCAAGGCTAATTTTCTCGAAGAGGCATTCCATGAATTTCTTTAAAAACTTATACAATACACACTATCACTTAAATTATATGTTTAGCAAGGTATTTATTTATTTAATGTTACGTTGCAGACGAGATTACTTTATGAAATATTACCAAGATTATCAAGTAATATTGTCTGCAGTGTTACTTGAATATTCTAAGAAAGACTATACCAATGAAGTACATTAGATCAAACATTTTCAGAATGATGAGATATAAATAAATAAATATATAATACATAAATAAATAATAATAAAATTTATCTTGAAAACAAGTAGGCTACATAAAAATACAAAACTTTAAAATGTTTAAATATATACAGTACAAAAAGGAAAACAATTTAAACCACCTTGATGTAAATAAACATTAAACAATATTATCTTATCTTCTAAAGCGAGAGATAATTGTTTGTCTGCTAAATGGAACTGGAATCTCCGTCTTAGGATTTTTGATTTTTTGATTTTATATTAGGCTTTTGGCCACAAGAAATCGATTGGAAATGGTCACCAGTCTGGGAAAATTCGTTTTCTACGTCTTTTTATTAAATTAAAAAGTGAAATTTGTCCATTTTAAACAATACAAAGCACAGCTGATGCAAATGTTTTCAATGCCATTACAATAATCATCTGCTTTCTTTTAAACTGTATATTTTATTAGAGGTAAGCCTAATGTTGTATCTATTTATAGTTACCATGGCAACGAATACATAATAAACTTACCCTTTATTTAGTTGTTTAATGTTATAGGCCTAACCTAAACGATGTTCACGGAAATTTGCAATAATAGTAGTTATTGACGTGAGCCAACTAGGCCCTAGGAATAAATCGTTATTGAAATAATACTTTAATTTAGGCCTGACTTATTTCTGAGGCATAGCGTTGAGATTGTGGTTAATCCTTTAAACTGTATTTTTATTACAGGTAAGCCTAATGTTGTATATACCCTTTATTTAGTTGTTTAATGTTATAGGCCTAACCTCAAAACTCAATAATCCAATATTTATTATTGAAATCATAGCCCTGCTTATAATCGAGCTTTAGCTCGGTCTCCAGGTACTTTATTTAATGTAAGAGTTGCAAGCAAGATTACTTTATGTTGAAAAGTTACCAAGGTCCTCAAGTAATTTCTTCTGCAGCTATAAAGTTAGAATGTTTAAAAAAATCTTTACTAGCAAAATGCACTTAAAATTGTCAGAATAATTAGATATATACCTATAAATATATAATATACAAATAATTATAATCAAATTTAAACCTAGAGTAATACAATTATTGATGACAAAAATAAAAACATAAAACATAATTTTAAGTTAAACTTCTAGACTAAATTAAATTGCACAGTGTCAACTTATATTTAAATAGTTCAATTGTTTAAATTTAAATATTTAATTTAATATTCCCTAAGGCCTAGGGAAGGAAAATTTCTATAAAGCAGTTTAATTTTATTTTTTAAATATTTTATCTTAGCAGTAATTATTATGTCATGTGCATATCTGCATATAAGCTACTCATTATGTATATGTATTTATAACTTTTATGTGTTTTATTTAATAAGTATTACACATGTTTTATTAAACTGCAGTATGACATTCAAGTTTTGGTGGTTTATTGTAATAAATACAATTATTTTCAATAATGTGACACATTTTGTTCAATTTCGTATTTAGTTTTCAGAAATGTTTCAGAGAATCCAATTAAAAGTATGCTAACATTAGTACACTACAACGGTTTATTACCTACAAATTAGTTTTATTGTAACCCTGTCGTCTTCTTACATCTTTAGACTAATTGCTTACAGTCTACTTATTGCGTTGTGTAGTGTCAATACTAAAATTAAAGAAGAGCGCTTCATAAAAATGTTACAGATTTGTTAAGAAATTGAAATTATTGTAGCAGAGAATACTTATGAGAAGCGGTGGGAATGGAGCAGGAGTTACCACGGTGACGTCATCACAGTGGCAGCACGGGAACGCTTTACTTGGCTGACTGGTCTAGCCCTTGTATTCTATAGCCCTGATGCCACATGCAAATTGCGCAGGATAAAACCTAATAACATGAAAACCAATTATACTTGTAGTTTTGGTGCAGTTCAATATAAAGACACGCACAATGTTATCTTTTAAGTTTTTTTTTGCTAAACTAATTCTTATATTGTGTTTCATCTACAGTATATCTGGTCCAAGTTGAGTACAAGTTTGAAATGATTTCATCTTTTGAGCTATACTGAAAAAGCACCCGCTTCGCATCAGCTGTTGTTAACAAACACTGTTCTTCAAAATGCGATAAGTGTAGTTTAAGTTATTTGACTGGTCACACTATATTTCAACAAAAAAAAACTTATGAACAGCATACATGTATATATATAATAGGCTCATATTGTTCAAAATGTGTTAATTTAAATTAGGTTTTCGTTTTTCAGACCTCAAGGGTCTAATTTTCAAAATTCATTTTTTCTTTAGTGTCGACACAAATATTAAAAGATATAATAAATCAAAATTCTCTTTATTTTATTTTGTTTATTACTTCAGAAATTATCTTTTTTTTTTATTATACAAAATGCGCATATCTATAAGATAAACGTTGGCCAACTATTTAAACAAATATATATAACTAAAATTAAATAACTAAGTACTTTAAGACACTTGGTGTTTATTTCTTAAATTTTTGTACATCAGTAACTTCGTGTTACCATATTTTCTGATGTTAACCATGTACTTATGTTATCTTATTTAGTTCATTTAAAAAGGGGAGGGTTTTCTTTATTTCGTTTGTTCGTAAGGGAGGGTTTTTCATAAATTGTAATAAATTCATAATTAAGGGCGTATCAATTTTATACAAAATTTTGTTTTAACTAAGGGCGTATGGTTTTGTTAATAAACTTATTGTTAATTACATCATTTCTATTGTTTTTTTTTTTTTTTTGTCTTTGCCTGTGAAAGAATATTTCAGATATCTCGTTTTCGTCAGCTAAGGTAAGCAAGTGTCAGTTCATAAATTTTGCAATACACATTTTGTCGAATACATGTGCTGTCTTTAGGTTCGGTCCAGTTCGGCTTCCAATTTATATTTTCTTTCGTCAGACGGCACGTAATATTATAATGAAGAAATTAATAATAGTATATTTTATACGAAGGATTATCGAATGTTTCTGAAGGTAAACGAATGAGTATCTTTTCTTAAATTTTTTATAAATAAATATACTGATGATAAAAGGTAGTATTTATATTCATTTTATAAAGTCAAAGCTAAACTTATAACGTATTATAGCCTACGTTATGTAAAGATACCAAAAATTCGTGTTTATTCATAAGCAGTTGGTACATCATATCAGGGATCATCTCATTAGTCATCAGTCCCTGATACTCATAATCATAAAAAAAAGAAACACACAGCCCATTATATCCATATACCATTTCAAAAACATTAGTAATAAGATTTCATCATGTTTGTAAAAAACCATATAGGCTTAAATGTAGGACAACAAAATGTAAAAGGAGAAAGAAGAAATAATAATGTTGAGGAGGAAGAAGAGGAAGAGAGTTGAAAAAGAGAGGAAGAAGAAGGTAGTTAATTGTAGAGAGTTTGTTTCTATCTTTGTTGGAGAGCAGTTGATTATTTATTTTATGGCAGACAATTTTAAGTATACAACATAAATCTGCTAGATTGGGAAGAAAAAAAGAAATAATGTCAAGTACAGTATTAAAACATATATATAGAATATAAAATTATAATATCCACCAAGCCATTTGGGTGAGTCAACTAAATTATCATTTTGAGATAGTCTCCGGATCACTGAATTTTATAAATACCTTATATTCCGTCCTCACTACCTTATATTTTAAACCGCGGTAGTGAGAAATTACTACAAGTGGATCACTAGACGGAATATAAGGTATTTATACAACTAAATTAGTCATCACAACACATTAGATCTGCAGACCTTCTATTACAAAATTCATACCTCTTCAAAATTACCCACCAAATAGCATCACTAACTTCCTCAGTCTAAAAAAATGACCAAAGGACAATCTTATTTTAAGTAGAAAATTTTAGCACAAGTTCAAAATTGTAATCATCATTCAATCATCACATACGAATCAATCACACTTCATTAGGCTACGTAAAGGAATAATTGTTGTTAGTAATTAAGAATTTTGTTAATTTGTTATGTAGGCTATTGACTTTATAAAGAAATTGTGTTACAACTACTGTAATTTATAACCGTTAGCAAGCCGGCAAAGAAAAAAAGACATATAAACATTGAAGCCCAAAATAATACTCATATGTACTCAATTTGTATCATTAATTAATTAAATCATTTCATTGTAACTCTATTTATAAATTGAAGTTACAAATCGAGAGTTTCGTATAATATTAACATTGAAATAAATATAATTATAATTATTTCTATAACTCATATTTAAAAACCTCTACTTCACAAGACTTTGTATTGATTGAAATTGTAAACATAACCCCAAAATATAATCTACGTTAGGTTTTGTTTAAATATTACCGGTTATGGGTGAAATCAGATGTTATATTATATAACTCACGTACGGACGTGAACCGCTTTTGTAGGTACGTGAACATCGACAATTGAAGTGCTTTTTTTATTTTTTATTAGCATGTTTGTGGTACCAAGTCACTATTATAATTAATAATAATAATATTACCTTGTAGGTCCGTCATGTGACTTCTAGTCGTGTATTTCTTACGACATGTTTCGGAGCCGAAACTCCATTTTCAAGTTTTAATCACTCCGAAGAGATCGTCGCACATTAAAATAAATAAAACATATACACACATACACACGTACACATCACACTAACACATAAACACAATATCGCGCTTGTCATAAAATTAGGTGCGCTATCATTTTCGGTTGAATACTGCCGGTATTGCGTTCAGGGATCTAACGAGGTTTATCTCTGTTTGTCTTCTATAAATATTTGATGGCCGTATCATATAAATGGTGAGAGTGAAATGAAAGTTGGTCATTTAAGATATCGTCCGGTTTATTTTTGAATGCTTTTTAAATTTCATTCTCTTCCTTAACATTCATTAGTCTACCTTTGCCGCAAATGTGTAGGGTTTCAACCGAAGCGTGGAAGTAACCCGGGCTATGTTTGTTTTCGGCAAGGTGACGAGCGTAATTGAAATTGTTAATGTTGGACTTATTGTTGGGAAGATGTTCCTTGTAACGTTCGATGAACGCTCTCCCTGTCTGACCTATGTAATGTTTACTACAATCCTGGCAATTGATTTTATAAACGTCGGACATTTTTTCAGTTGAGGTGTTGGTGTTACGCCTAAGCAATTTTGATAATTTATTGGTTGTACGGAAGGATAACGTGATGTGTTTTTTTAATGTTTTTTAGGACGTTAGGTAAAAAGTTCGTATACTCAGACGAGACATATTTATTATCAATAGTGCTATGGGTTTCTATGTGTTTTTTGTTCATTTTCTTTTTATGGTTGTTAATCATCTTATCAATTATTGTACTCTTGTACCCATTGGCTACGGCTATAGTACTTTTTTGGTACTTTTTTTTGTGAAGTGTTTATTATAAAAGAAGAAGAATGAAACTTATTTTATTGTAAAGGTACTGGACATATGTGTGTAGGCTACACGAAAATAACGTGTGTACTATGTTTCCGTTGAACCAGGTAAAATAAAATAAACTAGGCCTAACCTAAATAGTTGAAGTAAATGAAACAAAGTGTGATGGTGCAGCTGAGTGGTTGCCATAGTTACGGAAGGTAATGTATAATATATCCCTCAACAAAGGCGGGCTGCAGCTTCTCAAAAGCTCACTTTTGAATATAAAAGTTCTACTCATATTTGACAAGCCTGGAGATTGTTCCGCTCGGCCCTAGGTTCGGAATGTTTTATTAACATTTTCATCTAAGTGAAGTTATTATACCTGCGCTGGGTGTAGAAAACGTCCAAACGCAGAGGGATTTTTAGGCTTCTTATAAAAAATTTGTCACCTCTAAGTTTAAAGGACTGTCTGTTTTGTATAAATTGGTGGTTTAAAAATTCTGATAACATTAAAAATTTGCCATATTTCCAATATGGCAGTCAAATTTAAAATATGGCGATGATAACCACCTGGGTTTTTCGCCTTTAAATAAAAAATTGAAAAACTTTAAAATATCTAATTTTGAAACCAGTTTTCGTATTATATTTTCAGATTTATTACATAACTAGAGGCGCCATCCCTGCTCGCTTCGCTCACCAACCCCCACGGCAACACATGTCTAAGCCAATGCAAAGAGATTATTGTATACTCAGAAATTTCCGTGAAATTACGATTGATTAGGACAGAGGCATTTGAATCTAAATAGGGAATGGGCGTAGCGGTGACCTGTAGGCCTACATAATGTAAGTCAGAGATCGAAACAGACACGCACCATCACCAATAATTCTAATTACGGCGTGCATTGGAATTTCACCATTAATATTTAAATAATCAATAATCAACATTTCAAACAAATTCCTGATATTGCCAACTAAAGGAAACAATATAATACGTAACAGCAGATGTTAGACTTATAATGCAGTAGGTTTTTTGGTTTGCGTTTATATTTTGTTAACCTAACCTAAACAAGCTGTTTTTGTGAAGAATAATACACTGATCATAAATTTGCTAAATTGGTTATTATAGTAATGAATGTAAAAGCATTTAAAATAATGTATTTCTAAGCTTTTGATCCGAATCAGCTGTTTATCTGTTATAGGGCTGGGATTGAACAATTAATTTTTATGCTTTAAAACAATAATTGTGCAAATTTCCTTTCTTAGTATACCTTTATGACCCCATTTAAAATTAAAATTTTCGTATTTTTATCTTAGATTCGTTGCATCTATGTCAGTCAGTCAGTCAGCACAAAGCCACTTATCGAATTGCAAATATCACTTAAGTAAAATTTAGCTTTATGGCTTGAAGGAAGTTAAGTGTACTTTACTGTATAGGGGAGGCGACCTATTTAAATCTCGTTGCTTGTAGTGACCATACTCTCTCAAAATCCTGGTATTAATATGTGCAGTCGTGAAATTTTAAAGTGAAATTAGTAGAGAAGTTTTGAGTAATTAGAAAAAACATAGTATACATTTAATTTTAAGAGTAATTAACCGACTTCAACCCTTTGACTTTAGTAAAATCGAATTGCTAATGGTTTTTATATCACATAAGAATAATATTACACAATTATAGCTTTGTAGCTTGTAGGAACTTATATAAGTATATAATATATATATATATATATATATATATATATATAGGAAGTATATATAAATTGATAATTCAGTTTATATATATATTGTATAGGGGTAACAACCCCTTTTCAACCCCGTAGGCTGTAGTAATTATTTGTAATATCTAAACTCTCCTGGCATTATTATGGATAAATTAGTGAAATCGGTCGAACAGTTTTTGAGTCTATATAGAGGACAAACAAATAGTCTTTTTTATATAGCTATAGAGATTGTAAAAATTTTCATTTTTTCCATATTTTTTATTTATCCAACCATTTGTGTGTATTTTTTTGTAATTTTATTTTCGTATATTGAAAACTTGTGGCTTTTTGGAGTAGTAGATAAAACAATAATCAACATTTTTGTATATTTAAAATTACATAAAAAATCATCTTTTTATCAATTTACACCATAAAAATTGCGCCGGTACTGATTATTAGCGAAAAACTCGAAAATTAAACCCATTATATATTATTACTCTTTTAAATTAACACTTTTTATTGTGTCACTTAAAAAAAAAAAATAATTTCAAGTATCTTTTAAGTGTGGGTTATTGTTTTATCTGCTACCCGCGAAGGGAAAGTACAATTCATCTTGTGAAATACGGCTTGAGTTTGTCGTTAAAATATGACACGTTTCGGAACCGTAATCCCATCTTCAGCTTGTTACTCTTGATTGTCTAAAGCCATTGTTACACAGCTATTCATATTGAAGTAACCAGTTTGTAAAAGTACACATTGTGAACTTAGTATGGATGAAATAAAATGTTACGACCTCTATTTGGATCTTTACAAGTAAACAATATCAATACATACAGCTCGCAATGTTCCCTCAGGAGACGCTGACATCAAGGAACTAGACTGAGAAAATCCCCAAGGCAGAAGAAAGCAAATACAATCTATGATAGCTATATTATGAAAATATTTATTTATGCAAATATACTTCCTTGTACCAGTAGAGATGTTGCTTCAAAGTTCCCAACAAGGAAAAGACTGAAATAAACAATCCATTTAATGTAGCTTTAAGAGATTTCATTTGGGCATTTTTGTAACCTGAAAATATGTAATTAACTAGTAAGCCCCGAGAAAAATCTCAGGCAGATCAATAAGATACACAACAGAAATACATAATTTATAAAAATACTATTTGAAAACAACAAACTTTATCTATGCCTACCTAACTATGCTGCGGGAATTTTTAACTAGTAAATTTTTAGGCCTACAATTATAAGGATTATAAAACTGTAGGTCTATTTACTAAAAGTTTGTATTTATGTATTTATTAATTGCTTTTCATTTCATATAGGGGAAACCCCTGCGTGCTCCGCACGCCAACCCTTTTGGAACCTTCTGTACACATAATCATGTTAAGTTTTCTTTATAATTAAGGTTTAGATAATAACACCAAAGCTAAGATGGTAAATGTGCAAATCAAATTATTTCGAATATTTTATAACAGCAGTTATAATAAAGGTTAACACAACCAGCAAGGCTCAATTCTACACTTTAATAAAAACCTAACCTAAAAGTTAGAAATACAATTAATAATTGTTTCAAATTTTGAAATCAGTTGTTAATGGAAATATAGCAAATAGCTTTTTTATCTGTTATTTTATTAACTTAGTTGCTGTTATAATAAATGTAAATACATGTGTTGGTTCATCAGTCTAGGCCTAACCTAAGATTTTGCCCGACTAAATCTATATAATAAAAATGAATTGCTGTTTCTTTGAAATCGCCTCAATTGAGAACTGCTGGACCAATTTGGCAATTTTTTGTTTTAAAATGTTCGTAATAGTCCGAACTAGGTTTTTATATAAAGAAAAATTTGAAAAGTTTCCCGAAAAAGTTTCAAATTTGGAAAAAACTAAACAGCCTCTTTTGTATGGACTCAAGACCATAGCGCTCAAAAACAGCTGTTCGTATAAAATGCTTAGTAACACATGTTTGTTTACATTCATTCATTACCATAGAAACTTTAGCAAATTTATAATCAGTTTATTATTCTTCAAAACCAATAGCTTTTTAGATTAGATTGACAAATTAAAAGCAAACGCAAACAAAAATCAATAAAACATGCTTGAGGCCTACTATATTATAATTCAATTTAAACATCGGTTGTTACATATTATTATAAATAAAACAACTGTTATGGATCAAAAACTGAACATAATTTTAGGTTAGGCCTACAATGAACCAAAACACTTTTATTTACAACCAATTTCTCTAATTTAGAATCGGGTTATTATTCTTCAAAAACCAAAACAGCTTTTTTAGGTTAGATTGACAAACAACACAAACAAAAATCAACGAAAAATGCTTACTGTATTATAATTCAATTCAAACATCGGTTGTTACATATCTATTTACTTACATATATGCTGTTTAAAATATTGTTTATATAAATTGTTTATATAAATTGTTGACATAAAACACCATTTGCAATTCAATAACTTAAGTCAAAAGAATGAAATTTGATAACTACCCTTAAAATTAAATAAAGTAATAGCGAAGCGTTGCCGGGTCCACTAGTTTACAAATAAATATGGAAGTAAAAAATGTTTTTATCAAAATACATCATAGCCTACGTTACTAGGGAAAGTGTAGCTTTTTGTTAGTAAAACTATGGCTAACAACAGACGAGACACCGGTGTACGGGACACTTCCCGGTGTCCCAGCTTCTCGCGGGGAGAGACACCATAGAGCCACAGAATCTGGTAGCGAGCTACTCAGGCTGAGTTGCAGCAACCGGGATCAAATACCTAGATCAGTCTGGATCAATTATTTGATCCAGGTATGGTGCAATAGAAACCAATACAACTTTCCTTGATCCTGGATCAAATACAACTTTGATCCTAGATCAAAACTGATCCTGGTTG
>JAGFPH010007692.1:0-14915 GCA_018207615.1 Philaenus spumarius | reverse complement strand
AAAAAAAAAATAGGATTAGTAAAATTCAGTTCTAAGGCTACAATTTCCACCGTTTTTTAACGTACCTGACCAAAAAATAAAAAAAGTAGTAGCAATGGAACTTTTTTATGTCATGATTAAAAATGTATATAAAAAGTTAAAGTTATTTTTGTGTTAAAAAGGCTTAAGTAGTGTTATTTGATTTTTAATTCCTTTCATTAGCACCCACAACTTGTCAACTTTACACTTGCGAAGTTTCAAAATTTTAACTTTACTCTAACTATGTTAAATCACAGGTTGAGTGAAACGAGAGCATTGGCATAATTCAAAGTTGAGAGCGCCGTTTATGTCTTTCTGACCCAGCCAAGATGGCCGACCTGGCTTCACCCGCTATAGTGTTAGCTTTATAGGCATGCTCCATCTATTGGTCTTATGTGGTCGTTGGTAAATACATTCAATACACAGGTGTATTGTTCGATCGGTTCATCAATTCGATCGGTTCCGTCCGGCGTACTTCAGATATTACCGTCAAGCGCTGGAATTAACAATTAACAAGAAATGGAAAGTAATACAAACTTAGATAAGGAAGTTAATATAATTGTATATTTTGATACAAGTATTACTGTTTCCATACGTTTAATGTTATTTTAACGAAGGTGTAAATACATTCATTGGTGTAGACGTTAATTCGTTGTAAATACATTCAATACAAATAAAATGCTAGTTTATCAGTCTAGGCCTAACCTAGTTTTATTGAGTGTAGCCTATGTTTAATTTATTTTACCAGCCTGAACGCCAACATACACACATAATTTTAATCTTTCATTTGCCGTTAATTATTAGTTTGTTTTTTTATACAAGCATTTACTGTTTCCTTACGTTTAATGTTATTATAATAAAGGTTTATAATTAATTATAACATCAAAGCTTAGATGTTAAACACAGTTAATTGTCCATTATTTGTAAATACGTTCAATAAACATAAAATGTTGGTTCATGAGTCTAGGCCTAACTTAAAATTATTGTGTGTAGGCCCTATGTTTAATTTATTTTACCTGCGTTAACGGCAACATACAGACAATAATTTTAAGTTAGACCTAGACTGATGAACCAACATTTTATGTTTATTAAATGCATTTACAATGAATGGACATTTAAATGTGTTTACCATCTTAGCTTTGATGTTGTAATTAATTATAAACCTTTATTATAATAACATTAAACGTATGGAAACAGTAAATATTTGTATAAAAAAACAAACTAATAATAAAAGGCAATTAAAAAATTAAATTTATATTATTATTATTTTTATCTCGTTACTTTAACCGTAAGCCAATAACTACCATGATACAATATGATGATAATATGATGATGCAAACAAAATATTGTGTCTAATTTATGATTCACTATTGTTCGAATAAATTATATTCTTATGAAACTATTAAATGAAACTATGTGATTGTATTCCTTACTTTGCATTATTTACATTGAAAAATGATATAAAAAATATACGAATACAGAGAGGAAGAGAAAGTTGCATGGAGGGGACATAACGCTTTTTCATCAAGTCACGAAAATTTATAAATATCTATAGTCAAAATATCCATATTAAATTATATTATTATTTGAAGAAAAGGAGTGATGAACTTCGTTCCTGACGGGGGTCCCACGACCGCACACATGTTTCCATACTCTTTATCCAGGCCTAAGTAACTCAGGCTTTCATTGACTCAGTCCATTCTATGAAGTGAATACGTTTATACCGTCAGATTTGAATCGCTAATAACTACGATTATATTTGCGTTCAAAACCTATCTTTACCAATTTATTGTAAGACGCATTTCGACTGCTACGACACGGCCACTTGGCGACCGACCAAATCACGTCATCCGCTCTGTCGGGATCAATTAGCCGAAATTAAAAAATCGAGAGAATCGAAATTCATATAGTCGTGTCCGAAACCTCACATGCGATGCGGTAGTCGTAAATTTGTAAGGAGCTGGATACGATCCAAAATCATTTCATCGCAATCCTTGCCTTGTAGTACAATCTAGCTTATTTTGTGATCTGCTATTGTAAAAAAAGTTGGACGCAGTTTACACAACTAGGTTCTGACAATAAGCTAATAATCAAACGGCAACATGTTTGTCAATTTAAACTATATACTTATACTAGCCAAATAATTTTATGAATTGTATGTATTTTCCTTTGCAATTGAAGTGACCGAGTAAATTTTGTTATATCTAACTAGCTGACCCGTACGGCGTTGCCCGTGGTGTTTGGTATTTTCAATCTTTTTAACGTAATTGTATTATTTTTAAGTGTTCAGTCAGTGAGTGGTATTTGGCTTATATATATATATATATATATATAGATCTTAAATAATAAAAGCACTATTGTCATAGTAATAAAAGATCTGAAATTATGATTTTAGTAACTTTGATCCCCCCAAACCCCTCCTAAAATTTCGAAATTTTTCATACCCTTTCTTAGTGGGCACCTATGGCGCTCGAGGAAGCTACATACCAAATTTCATTCCAATCCATTCGGTAGTTTTGAAGAAGTCGTTTTTTAATAAATTTATCCCCCCAAACCCCCTCTAAAATTTCGAATTTTTTCAAACCCTTTCTTAGTGAGCACCTATGGCCCTAGAGGAAGCTACATACCAAATTTCATTCCAATAAATTCGGTAGTTTTTGAGAAATCGTGATGAGTGAGTCAGTGGGTTTTGGCTTTTATATATATATATATATATATATATATATATAGGACTAGCTGAAAATCGGTGCACCGCTACGGGGTTTTTTTTTGCATCACTTTGTTACATAATTGTAACATTTTTCTCTCATTTTCTTTCGTCTTTTATTTCACAAAAGTGAATTATTACATGCATTTTTTATTAGTTTTTACTGCGGCTCGGTTACTATGCGGATTAATCTACGAATATATGTAGGGGAGACCGGGGAAATGGCGATCACTTAAGGTTTGGTGTCGAATTACACAAAGTCATGAAAACGGATGACAAAAATAACTCATGCTACATAAAATATAATCTTTTATCTTTTGTCTTTTGAATCCTCTTGGTAGCAATATTTTAAAATTACATCTTTACATAAACAAATATGTTTATAAAAAAAAAAAACTATCTTGTTCGTCATTACCCCGCCATACGGGGTAATAACATACATAGTGTTCGCTATTACCCCATATGTAAAACCCATGTAAAAAAAGTTTAAAAAATAATAGTTTTAACACATTTAATAGAAAAAATTTTAAAACATTCAATTTGATTTTAATTTTTGCTTTTAATTTCAACCAAAAATATTGGTAAGTATTATAACAGTATGTTGGTGAAATCTCTGCAACAGAAATATAGAAATCGTCTCGTTTTTATTAACTGCAGTTGAGGTTGGTATTATTTGTCCTAATTCCGGTTGTAATTCTTTAGATTTGCCCTCCTACATTTCATAAATAGAATCTGCAACCAAAAAGTCTTCCTCTGAAAATTCTGGATTAAGTGGTTAGATCCTGTTGTTTTGAAACCATTTATTCATTTTTCTTTGTTTAATTAAGTTTTTTGAATATAGTAGTGACATCTGAAACGATGAATCTCGTTTTCCCGCATGAAGATATCACACGCTTGATTAAACACAGTTTTCAGAGGACGATAGAACATAATGTTCAAAAGTTGTAGCCTATGAGACGGGTTTGAAGGTATTAACAGCCAGACCACACCATTATCCTTACAGAAGTTGTATATTACAAAATTGCCATAATAACTAACACATGTGGGGAAATGACGAACATGGTTCGGGGTAATGGCTAACAGTTAGTTCGTGATTACCCCATTTGTCGCCATGTTCTTTTTCATGGTATGCTAAAAATTAAATTAAACTTCTTAAACATCACAACATAGGCTAGATATATTAAAATGAGTGTTCATTCTAGTGTCCCTGATTAAATAAAGTAGATTTAAACAGATTTGTATTTACTCTGTTTGAAATGTTTGTAGAATTTAACAAGCAAAGTGGCAGAAACAGTTTTTTCGTTATCACTAGCAAACCTAGCAACGTGCAAGTCCAAGCACAGTAATTTGACTTTCCCACGCGGTAGGTATCAGCACCAAACAGACTCTATATTCAAACACAATAAGCAAAAAATGTGATGATCGCCATTTCCCCGGTCTTCTCTACTATTTACACTTACTTACTTCATCAGCTATACTACAGTAAGCAGCTGCAAAAGCAACGATTTCTGCCAATTTGAGGTACATTTCACGCCTATGAGTACACTTTATCTAAAATCGTTTCTGCGAACAATATTTTATAACTTAGATGCAAATAATCAAAGTGCAAAAGTTTTTTCTCTCCTATATTTAACTTAAGAATAATATATGCCAAGTTTTAGGTAACTTATCTAGTCCGTTTCCGGTTTCTAGCACGTTCTGGAACGGGAAGTCTCTTCGATGGTCCAGAACATTCTAGAACCTTCTGGAATAGTCTCTAACATTCCGGAACATCCTGGTCAGTCTCGGCCACTTCGGCATTCTATTCCCAGTTGTTTCACCTGATTCCCATAAGAAGACCATTGGTGTGATGAGCTTTTTTGACGCTTATCTCCTAACGCAACCACTCTAGTTCCAAACCAAAACCATGGATAAAGGATGGAAGGCTACCATTCCATATAAACCCCATGATTCTGTGGGGGACAAACCATGCTTACATATATTGATTGTTAGCAGGTACCCGTGGCTTCGCTCACAAAAAAGAAAAAGTAAATGAAATGAATAACGGGTGCAATAATTGTTTTTTTTTTAAATCGGGCATAAGATCTGAGTTTCTTGGCCCAAAAATCCGCTGCGCAGTGAGTTTCGTCCAAATCTATCAATGTTTTCCCAACAATCAATGTTTTCATACATGATCAGCTGTGCGACGGTCAGCGCTAACAATCGTGTTTTCCATCAGTTTGCAAAAGTATGCAATGCTTAAAATTCATGTTTCAAAGTGCATCTAGTCCGCTTTCCGTCCACCTGTGTTAAAAATGTTATATCTCTGCCTACATTCGACTTAAAGTAATGGTTACATAAATGTGTAATTGCCCCATTTTATCCCTCAGTTGTAAGTAATCGAAATTCAAATGATTTTTATTTTTTAATATAACTTGTGAATATTATGTACCAAATTTCAGCTATCTAGCTTTAAAGATTTAATAGAAATTATTTGTTATAAATAGGGGTAGTATCGCCAATTTTACAACAAGTAACTTATTCACAGGTAATAAAAATGCATTTGGTTTGTTTTTTTCAGTACCATTTAAGAAATGTGTGTAGTAAATGTAAATTTTAGTTCTCTAGGTAAAAGAAAAGTATGAGAAATATTATTTATTGTTACGGGTATTTTTTAAATTTTCACAGCTGCAAGTAATAGTGCATTAATTTTCCGATATACCACTTATGAAACAAATGTGTCAAACAACAGCTCTTTAGCTTCATTTGAAGAATAACAATTTATTTTTATTGTAAAAAGAGTGTCACCCACATTTCACTCACTAGACGAAACTATTTAAATTGCATATTTTATTATTTCTTTACAATACAGCCTTTAAAATTAATAAGTGCCAAATTTAAGCTGTCTACATATAATGTGGGGAGTTCGTAGTCGTACAGTTAATATTTATTGTTTTAGGGGTTGTTATCACATTTTCACCCCTTAACAGCAAAATGCAAATCTGGTTTACATTTCCTATGTATCTTGAAGAAAAGAAATGTAAAAAAAAATCAGCTCTCTAGTTTTAAGAAAGTACTATTACGATTAATATTTATTGTTTTTAAGGGGTTTTATCACATTTCCACGCCTTAGAAGCACGTAACAAAATGTAAAACTGGTTTATATTTAATATGTTTCTTGTAAGAAATAAGTATACCGCATTTCAGCTTTCTATCTTTAAGGAAAGAAGGGTTGTTATCACATTTTCACCCCTTAAGCAGCACGTAACAAAACGTAAAACTAAAAAATAAACCAACCACATTTCAGCTCTCTAGCTTTAAGGAAAGAATAACAATTAATATGTATTGTTTTTAAGGGTTGTTATCACATATTCACCGTTTAGCAGCAAGCTATAAAATGACAATCTGGTTTTCATTTTCTACAAATTGAAAGAAAGAAATGTACAAAAATTCAGTTCTCTAGTTTTAAGGAAAGTAAAACAATTAATATTTAATATTTTAGGATTGTTACTACCTTTTTACCCATAATCAGAAAGTGAGAAAATGTAAAACTGGATGTACATTTTTATATGTAACTTAGAAGTAAATGTACCATATTTTAACTCTCTAACTTTAAGAAAAGAATAAGAAGCAATATTTATTGTTTTAGGGGTTGCTTCAAACCTTAAAGATAAAATATTTTAAAACCCTTTCTTAGTGCGCCTCTAGTGCTTATGAGCAATATGTGTATCAAATTTCCCGTTCTTTGGCGGTATGGTTTTTTAGATATATAACAAACAATAATTAATTATTGTTTTAGGGGTTGTTACAACCCTTAAAAGCAAAATATTTTAAAAACCTTTTTTACTGCGCCCCTAGCGCCTATGAACAGTATGTGCACCAAATTCACGAGGCGGTAAGTTTTTCAGACAGTGATCGGTGAGTGAGTGGGTTTTCAATGTTATATATATATATATATATATATATATATATTACAACGGACAAAACTCGTTGTAGGTCTTGAGTTTAAATTTGCAATTAATTTTGTAAGTTTGAATAATAGGGACTTGCAGTGAGTTAAAGCCAAATGTAGGTCACGAGATCAGCATGTATACGCGGGCGGTCTGTTATCGGGTAGAATTAAACTTTTGGACCCTGCCTGTCTGAAAAGGATTGGGAACTTATAAAAATTACTTAAAAGATTCCTACGGGAAGCCAAAATCCAAGATTTGAATAAAAAATAAAAATCTTCGGGAAATGCATTACGCTAACGGCGGGTGTATTTACTGCAAGATCAGAGATAAAAAAATCATAAAGTTACGTAAGATACGAGCTTTCAAAGAATGAGAAAATTTTCAAAATTCCTCTAATTTTAAAAAGAAAAGGTTTTTTAGGCTTCTCTTAAAAAGGCCTAAAATAAAGGTGAAATAAGTTTTAGCGAAATTTTGTCATATAAAAAAGTTAATGGTAATTCATAAAGTTTAAAGGATAAAAAAGTAGGTTAAAAATAAAGTTTTTTAAATTCTAACTAAAACAAGTTTTAGTATTGATAAATGTAATTTATAATGTAAAAGAAAAACTAGAAAATTTATAAAAGGAAAAAGGTGATAGAATTTGCACCTTTACAGCTAATGGAAAATTTAAACTCAAACTTTTAACAATTCAAAATAGTAAATAGTATGCAAACGAAGTAGTTATGTAAAAATAATCCAGTATTTGAAATATGTTTCGGGAGTAAAGTAAAACCCTAGTTTGTGAAAAATCGTTGAAGTCCCTAACCTCACAGCAAGACAACCAGAAGCAGAAATGAGATGAAAATCCGGCTAGTAAATGAAAACCAATGGACAAGAAAAGTGAAAAAGAAAAACCGAAAGAAGTGTGAAGTTAAGACTTTTCCGGGAAAAATCGCCGCGGAAAAACGCGCGCGGGTCGTGTACGCGAACCAGGAGTCGTACGAACGTCACTCGAGTTCGTGTGGAAAGGTAACAACGAGCTGAGGAAAATGAGGTCAGTTTCAGGAAAATCGGATAAACCCTGGAAGAGTTACATGGAAAAAGGATTTCCATAGCACAAAACTGAGGGAAGCCAGATAAGAACGCAAGATGGTAGAGGGGAGGTCCAAAGACAAGACTGATGGAAGGAGAACAGGGTGACCAGTTTACGAAAAGGGGCGTACTCAAAGAAACAATAGAAACTTAATTAAAACAAAGGCTAAATCATGTTACAAAATTATGAGAAAAATATAATAAAATTCAGGATGAAAAGTTACGTAGACTAGTAGTTTGAAATTGGCGAAAAAATGGATTTTAAAGCATTATGGAAATACAGTGGTAGAAAGCTTAGGTTGGCAATGAAATAGTGCCGAAAAACCTTATATAAACGATTGCTCGGGGAAACTCGGGAGCCTTATTATTTTTTCGATGTAACATCACGCATCGGAGGATTATTACTTTTACGATGTAATGTAACGCATCGCGAGCAGATACTTGTTTTTTATAAAATACTTTAGCGTGCTAGAAGCTGAGTATTTTCTTCGTTAAACTTTAAATTTTTATAACAAGTAAGAAGAAACGGCATTGCGGTTATCATCTGGGATGCAGCAATAGACACCGCATTAACTCTACAAGAACTTCAGTGGCAACTTAGTCTATACAAGTTGGCCTAACTTGGGATTTTCTGGAAGAAAAACATAGCCTACAGGACAGCTGATACATGGAGTGATTCGTATAGCTTCCAGACAGGACTCCAGGACACCACCAGGCGACCACTAGGACATGCAACTGTAGCTACGAGGAAATAGACGAACCGGGATTGCAGACACGGCATCACCACATCCATCTTTAAGAAGACATCCATCATACATCCAGACAACCCTACAGGACTCCACCTTCACCCACAAGACAACTCTATCAGCACGCAGAACATCTGTAGCTCGTCATCACTGGACAGCGTTCGCGGATTTAACCACAAACGTCGCGACGCCTGGACAAGTGTGAAAAGGTCGGTAGAAGCGTAAAATACGTTAGTCCCCATTAAATTGCCTGAAGTAAATTCAAATAAATTTATTTTAAATACTGGGTTACTTAGGATGTTAAATTAAGAAATATTTATAAATTAATTAAAAAGGTGAATTCATTAAATCGTAAATTCAAATTTTCATTAAAGTATAAATTACATTAAATTGAGTAATAAAATATTAAAATAAACTATAATAAATTAAGAGATTAGTTCTGCCTTATAGTTTTAAAAAGTTATTATTTTATTTGAGAAGAAAGTTATTATTTGGTTTTATTTGGAAAATATTAAATACAAGAATTTTGTTTATGTTTAAAATTAGAAAAAAGAAATTATTAAAATTTTATTTTGTTTTATAAAAGGTTATTATTTACAAAAACACCTAGTATTCAAATATCCCAATAGTTTATGAATTTTAGATTAAGAATTGATAAAGTGGAATTTCATAAAATAATTGCAAGCACAAATAAGCAATTTACAAGGTTAGTTCCAGTGTACTCACTCTTCAGAGGTTTACAAAAAGTAAAATTATTAACTTGTGTTCTTACTGAGCTAAAATTAAAAATAAATTACTGGAAGTATAAAGTAAAGTTTTTTGTCAGAATAGTCAGTGAACTGAATATTCGACACATAGTTATTTCACCTAGGCCAAACAAAGTGAGATTGCCTATAAGACTTCCAGTAGGTGGAAATAACTTATTCTCCAACGAAGAATTCACAATTATTCAAAACAAAGGTTGTTCGTTGTAGAATTGGCGTCCCGAAACGTGGGACCCGAAATATTCTAAAACGAACCATTCCTCTAAAAAAGAATATTCGTTGTAGAATTGGCGCAGCCAACGTGGGGCTCGACTCGTTGTAGAATTGGCGCCCTTCGGTGTTGGCCGATTTCACTTGTGGTTAAAAAGTTAACCAAAAGTAAAAAATAGGTCAAAGAACTAACGTAAAATTATTTGTGCTTAAAACTGTGTATGTTAGCTTTAGAATTGTGTTTAATATTAAGCCATACTACTGCTATTTCCCGTGTCTGAAATATTTCCCGGTTTCGTGTCGTATTAAGGTTCAGAGGGGGAGTGAAAATTAAACAAATAATAATAATTAACCAGTATATTAAATTTGTCGCGGTAAAATCGGAAGCTTGGGGGGCGTAGGCCTAAAAAATAGGTGTAAAATTAATTAAAAGTAATTGGGAGTTTTCCGACGCGACAGATAAAAACAAAATTAAAGAATTTAAACAATTAGAACAATTAAATAAAATTAAAACAAAATTTAAACAATTAATAAGTTAATATGGCGGATAAGGCGATGAAAGAGTTCTTCGAACAATATAAAAAGGATAAAGAAGAAAGGGCGAAGAAAGATAAAGAAGAACTGGAGGCCAGGCGGAAGGAAAAGCAAGAAGAACTGGAGGCCAGGGCGAAACGGGA
Organism: Philaenus spumarius; assembly: GCA_018207615.1. Taxonomy (NCBI): domain Eukaryota; kingdom Metazoa; phylum Arthropoda; class Insecta; order Hemiptera; family Aphrophoridae; genus Philaenus; species Philaenus spumarius. Next base: position 4,790 of record JAGFPH010007692.1, on the reverse strand, counting down.
GGAGGCCAGGCAGCAGAGGGAACAGGAAGAACGGGAAAGGAAAGAGGAAAGAAGACGGCTCAAGGATGAAAAAATCCGGGAAGAAAAGGCGGCAGAAAGGCTACAGCGGGAGAAGGAGCAGAAAGAGTTATACAAAGTTATTTCTGGAAAGCTGGGAGACCTGGAACGAAGCCTGGAGGAAGAAAGCGTGAGGTGTAAGGAACAACACACCAAGGGAGAAGAGAAGATTAGGGAAATTGAAGGCGCTATCCATTTTCTGGAGGAAACCACAACCACCATAAAGGACAACGTAGACAAAGGGTTCAGAACAATGGAAAGTCGGGTGCAGAGCGTTGAAAAGAAAATAGGAAACGTGATAAGCCAGGGAAGTGGGAGTAGGAATGTAGGAATTGTAATGCCGCGGTTTGACAGCGAAATAAATAAAATTGAATTTTGGGGAAATAGTAAAGAGAGGCCGAAACAATTTTTAAGAGAGATAGAAGGGTTAATGGACGAGTTGAATCCTTATTTAGAAGATAGGGAGAAAATAAAATTCATAAGACGCCATCTAAAGGGATACGCACTCGAATGGTATAATATAACAGATCGCGAAGAGATGAAGTATGCCGAGTTTAGGGAGGCGTTTTTGAGTAATTACTGGTCGCTCCAAAAACAAAAAGCGGTCAGGAATTATATAGAAAATAATAGGTATGTAGAAAGGGGAAACGCTAGCAGAACCGAATATTTCTGTATGGTAGTAAACAAAGCGCGAGATTTAGAACCCCCCCTACCTGAAGGTTTCCTTGTATTCACGGTGATGCAACATTTCAGCGAGCAAATAAGATTAGCCAGCATAGGTAAACCTAGCGAAACCATTCAAGACGCGATAGAGTTCTTAAATAATGTAGACATGATTGAGGAAAATCGGCGAAGTAGACCCCAAGACGCTCAGGAAACGCAAAACAGGCATAATTTCACACCTCGGAATAACCCACCAATCCACAGATCCTATGCTCAAAACCCAAGTAACTCTAATCACCCAAACTCCAATAAACCACGTCCTTCCAACTCAAATCCTAACCAGAAGCCGAAAAACTAAGAAATGAGGTTCTGACAAAGGATAGATTTTTTCGGAATGACAGGGCCGATGAAAAAACAAAAAAACAAAAGAATAAGATTAAAAAAGTAAATACGCGTGTAAACACCGAAAATTTAGGAAATAAAAAAGTTACTCCTTGTAGTAGAATCGAACCTGAAGTAGGCGAAAAAATCGTCGAAAAGGAGCGCGAACGTCAGCCTAAACAGTTAGGTAGTTTAAATGTAAATATTAGGGAAGACTTGTTAGATAATAGGGATGAACCAGTTATAGAGGAAAAACCGTTAGAAGAAATACCCGCGATTCCAGTAGAACTTGGAACGAATGCTAGTTACATGGAAATTGACACCGGAGCCGAAGTAAGCGTTATCCAGCAAGATTACCTCGAGCAATTGAAGGCGGAAGATGTCAAAATCTTAGAATTACCGGTAGCGTGTTTGGAGATAATTGGTGCATTAAAAGGAAAGGTGCGAAAAATCAGCAAGCAAGTCCTAATCGAAGTTAAACTGGTTGACAAAAGCGTAGATTTACAATTTTTGGTAGTAAAAGGTCTGAAATCTAGGATAATTATGGGATGTGACCTTTTATATAGTTTACAGGCAAAAATAAACATGCAAGAAAAATTTGCAATGTTCAAAATAGGTCAGGAAAATGTTAAAATCCCGTTTATTGATAAAAAAGTTGCAATAACACGGTTAAAAGGAAAATGTTTTAATATTAATTCCCGATACTATAAAACCAATAAAAAGAGCAATTTAATTAAATCGGAGGTAATTAAATCCGACGAAATCGAGGCAACGAATACTACACTCAAAACAAATAAAGTAAATATTAATCAAAATAGTATGAACGAGTTAGTAAACAAAGCTGAAATCGTTAATGGACCGGAAGTAGGCGAGACAGGCATTAATGATGTAATGGAAGGGAAGTGCGGCAGCAGTCAAGACAGGAAGCCGGAGACAACAGCTAGGAAAAACAATAAGGTTAGGATACAAAACGAAGAGAGGTTGAATAAGATGATATCGAGGGAGGTGTCAGTTCAACGAAGGAAGGGGCAGAAAGCCAAACAAAATATCGTACCGAAGATGCTATCAAAAGAAGCCAAGGACGAGATTCCGCGTGATAGGGCGTTAAAAAGGATTAATGTTCCAATTAATGTTAGGTATAATGGTGAAAAGATTCCAATTACCAACAAAGCGTCGCGGCGCAATCAATGTATCCATAACTGTGAATATTCTAGTAAACGTTGTAATCCAAATAAGGCGAAGTCAAGCACTACACTACACTGCAATTTTTCCGACCACTCGATGAATAATAAAAATAATAAAAAATATAAAAACAATAAACCAAAACATAAAGGATTAATATCTGTAGGAGGAGCAGAAACACGTAACCAAAATCTACCGTTAAATATGCGTGGAAAAATATCGAAAGTTAGATTTAAAAACACTGCTACTTCTGAGGTAAATAAGACTAAATTAAGTAGGAAACACGTTAGGTACAAAGAGAAAGTAGGCCTAAATGAAAATCAGCTGTGTGAACTTAGACAAGGAGGGGAGACGGTAACCCGAGCAAAAGGGCATGTAGCGGTTCCAATGAAGAAATGCAAGAAGATAACTTTAACAAAGGAGTATAGTCATGGTACTATACTAACGGAACAACAAGAAGGCCTACTGCAGAAATTAATAGAAAAATATCATACAGTTTTTTCTGAATTGCCGGGACTTTGTAAAAATTACGTTCATGAGTTAAAGGTTAATGCAACAGACACCTTTGTGAATCGTAATTACCCAATCCCCATGAATCATCGAAAGCTCGTAAGGCAGGAAATAGAACAAATGTTAGAGAATAATATAATAGAGAGATCGCGGACACCTTACATTAATCCTATGGTTACAGTGGTGAAACCGGATGGGTCCATTAGGTTGTGCATGGATGCTAGGAAGTTAAATAAGATTATAGTTCCGGATTATGAGAGTGCGCCACCTATAGAAGACATTTTAAGGAAAGGGAGACGCACTAAATATATTTCCAAAATAGATTTAACGTCAAGTTTCTGGCAGGTACCATTGACACAGGAGTCCAGGAAGTATACTGGGTTCCTTTTTGACAACAAGGTGTACAATTTTAAGGTACTTCCATTCGGTTTACAGAACTCTCTAGCAGGATTAGTGAGAGCAGTAGATTTAACACTAGGAGGTGAGGTGGAAGGATTTACTCTGAACTATGTAGACGATTTACTCTGCCTTTCCGAGACTTTTGAAGACCACCTGCAGCACTTGGAAATTATATTCCAAAAGTTTCAAGATGGCGGACTAACCATAAACCCTAAGAAAACAATATTTTGCCAGGAGGAGGTGAAGTTTTTGGGGTTTATATTTGCACCATCGGGGATACGCACAGATCCGGAAAAGCTTTCTACTATACAGGAGTTTCCAGAACCGCGTAGTGTAAAGCAACTGCAATCATTTCTGGGGTTTGTGAACTATTACTCAAGGTTTACAGCAAGGTATGCGGCGGCAACTAAACCATTATACCAACTGTTGCGAAAGGACAAGAAGTGGGAGTGGTCATCGGACATGCGACAGGCGTTCCAGGAGGTTAAGAAGCTGTTCAAGGAATCCGTAGTTATAGCCCATCCAGAAGAAGGGAAAGAAACGTTTTTGCAAACGGATGCGAGTACAGGAGCAATAGCAAGTCAACTTTACCAGCTAGACGCGAACGGGCATATCCAAGTGATAGGTTTTGTGAGCCGAACACTCAAAGCGTATGAAAAACACTACACCATATGTGAGCTGGAGCTATTGGCGATTGTGCACGGGCTGAAAAAGTTTCGACCACTAATCGTAGGTGCACCTTTAACGATCATTACGGATAACATGGCACTTAAGTTCTTAACATCTTGCAAGTTCGGCAACAGTAGGATGACACGATGGATTTTGGGAATCCAGGAGTACAACCCCAGAGTAATGCACTGCGCGGGAAAAGATAACATCCCTTGCGATATAGCAAGCAGAATGTACGAAAACAGCGTAGGACAGGAAGACCAACGGAGAGTGCGAATCCAACAAATAAGGATGAATCCAGGTTTTACACAATTATTGCAGGATTGGAGAAACAGACAGATGGCAAACCCTGAATGCTTAGAAATAATACAGGATATTGTAAATAAAGTAGATTATAGAATTGAAAATAATGTATTATGTAAATTCGTAAATGGAATATTGAAAATTGTAGTACCAGAGAACACGGTAAAAGAATTCATAAAACACGTGCACGAAACGTACGGTCACGCAGGAAGAAATAAGATATATAATATGATTAAAAATAGGTGGCATTTTAAATATATGAACAATCAAATTATGGAAGAGATTAGAAAGTGCGATATTTGTCAAAGAGCGAAATACCCGAACCAATATTTAATAGGTCAAAGTAGGCCAATCATAACAAATAATATAGGCCGAGTAGTGGCGATTGATTTCTTAGGACCACTACCAAGAGGTTTAGGAAATGTACAACATATATTAGTGGTAGTGGATATTTTCTCTAAATATGTAAAACTTTACACAGTAAGAAATCCTACGACCGAAAATAGTATAGATAAAATGAGGCAGTACTTTGCAGAGGTTGGTAAACCCGAAAGTATCCTAACAGATTATGGCAAGGCGTTTACTTCAGGGAATTGGAAGGAGTGGATCCAGGAAGAAAGAGTTCG
>JAGFPH010007691.1:30739-46877 GCA_018207615.1 Philaenus spumarius | reverse complement strand
CCAAATCATATCACTGAATATTCAACTTATCAAATGTAGGTCAATGATATTAATAAACAAAAACAAAGTCTAGCCTAATGACCCAGTAGGCCTATAGTAAATTACATGTAAATCAGAGCCTAATCAAATCATAAAATGAACTGTAAATAAACAAAAGCCATATTTAGAAACTATTCAATCAACCTTAAGTTAGAATATTGTGTGAAATTATTAACAGAATCTAAAGATCCATTTGTGTAAAGAAAACAATCTTGTAACCTAAAATTCGACACCATAGCTTAAAACTTTCAATGTAAATATTAAACACAAATCACTAGTCACAACAAACCACATATAAGAAATAATTATATTCATTTATTTATTAACTGAAGTGCATTAGACATATGAATTAATAAAATCCGTACGAATCGTACAACTCAATTGCAGACGAAAGTTCTGTATCAAAACAGTACGACGCCATGATTGTTTATAATAAATTGCGCATGACGTAATCGAGTGTCGAATCAAAACATGAATGTAAATAAATATTTAACTTATCAGAACACAGTGGAAACCAACAAAATTATATCTATTAGGAATAATTAGACCTTAAAGTAATATTAGTTCAAGCCAAATGTGTTAGAAATAATTAGGATAATTAATATAAGCATTGTCTGTCATAACGGAAATCGTCAAACATGGCCGGCGCGAAAACCAAGTTGATTTTCAAAAGGTGACGCGATTTAAATAATTAAACTTATAGATAACATTTTAGCATCAAAGTAACTATAAAAATTTGTATAATAAATAGACAGAAAGTGAATATTTACACCATGAACGATATAATTAATCCCTTTCAAAATGCTTGAAAAACACCGTACGCTAAGTGGAACAACCAATAGAGAACTTCAGAAATCCGTAACTAGCGCCTGGACGTGCAGCGGTTGCACGCGAACTAGAAAACCGACGCGGTAGTTTGAGGAGCTTTTAAAGGGGACTTCAAAAGAGACGCTGGAAGAAGCAAGATGAGAATTTACAGTTAATAAGTTTTCGTGTTTTTAAAGTGTGAATAAGTTCAAATCAATAGACTCAGTGACTCAAATTATAACAGATGTGGTATACCTGTTCTAATAATACATAACTTAAAGCTATTCAATATATAATAGACTCTAAAAGAAACAAAAGAACTTTGAAAATTACTACAAACTATCTCCAAGCTTAATGATGCCATATTTCTTTGATAATTCTTACTTCTTTCAATTTACCCAATATGCGATTTGAACAATAGTCAATTCAAGTCCAGGCATGTTACCTACCCGAGATTAATTTAATTTAAATACTTTATAATCAATCCACAAAGATATTATGGAACTTTTTAAATAGTCAAGAACATTTATGATTAAACTGAGCTTCAGCCGATGGCAAAATTATTAATGAATATACAATTTTAAAAGCTTTAACTTCAAAAAATAACAAAAATTAAAATCTTTGTAAAACTATGTTAATATAATCTTTATTTGAATAAATCAAACTTCTATTTATTGTATCCAATCAAGCCTATGTGTTTTTAATTTCATTAGTCAATATCTTAGATATATCTATCATTACAATTACATATTTATAACTAAAGTTTAGTTATAAAATGGCTTCCACAACGTGGGGCTATCAAAGAAAAGAAAAGGAATTTAAAAGTAAAAATCAAAAAATATTATTGTAAAATGGCTTCCAACAAGTGGGGCATTTAATTCAAAGAAATACATTTTATAAAATAAATCAATTATTATTGTAGGTCCGAAAATGGAAATTTAAGAACTTCTACTTCAAATGTTTGTTTACAAAAATTGCTAAACATATTGTCCAGACAAGCCGTTACCGGTAACCTAGTGGGTTCATCATTAACATTATATAAATCCATATTGTGTTAGTAAATTAATTAATTCCATTACTTTTCTACTTTTTCTTGTGACATCAAAAGAAGCATTAATGTCACCCCCAATCATAATACAATAACCCTTCCACTTACTCACATATTTTAACAGCTTATCCAGTTTTGCAAGGAACACATCAGTACATCCATTAGGAGCTCTATACAATGAAAATATTATACACTTCATTTCTTTGACTTCAATTCCAGCAATCTCAAAGTTAACCTCCTCACTTAACCAATCAAGATTCAAACAACTACTCCTAATATTATTTTTAACAAGAATTGCTGAACCCCCTCTTATAAATTTAGATTGACTGTCAGTGTTACAACCCCAGTAATATCCATCAACTACATTACATTGTAATTCATCTTTTAAGAGCCAAATTTCCGTTAAACATAAGAAATGATAATCACAATTGATAACAAAACTCTGTAAAATTTCTGATTTGCCTCTAAGTCCCTGAATATTTAAGTATAACACTCTTATACCCTTATTACTTCCGAACTTCTCACTGCACTGATTTCTTGGTTGACCTTTGAGGCACTCTCTGCTAAAAAAAACTTATCCGACTTTTGAAGCCCTTCATTATTAACTGTACACATGTTCTAGTGGAGTGTTCTTCTTCATCAAACTTTCCTGAGGCTTTTCTGGATCACTAGATTTATTGTCCTTTGCAGTATCCAACATCTCTCAAGAACTGTTTTCTTCCTAGTTGTCCTTACTTTACTGCTAATCAGTTCAACCAATCTATTACAAACCACTGTTTTCCCTCCCATATTTAAGTGTTCACTTTTATTAAAATGCGCTGGTAACACTCTGCTATTTATAAAGTTAATGCATATATTATGGACATTTTTGTTGGAACTGGAATTTATGTGTTCATGTAAGATATTATTCACATTTTTCACTAAGTGTTTTCTTAACGTACTATTAGGAAGGTTTGGTATTGTATTAATTATCACATTTGTCTTAAAAGAAAGTGGCAAAATATCATTAATCGATTCCCTAATTGTCTTCTCATAGTTTTTACCAGGTTTAACATCATTTGAACCTCCAAATACAACCAAAAAGTCATCAACATTCAAGTATTTAGCAAACTGTTGAGCCTTTTGAGCTATTGTAGACAGAGAAGCTCCCGGATTAACATATCCCGAAACTTTGTAATTTTGCTTTTCCAAGTTGTCAAGTATTTTTCCCGCAATATTTCTGGCATTACTGTCACCAACAACTATCACTTTTCTAGTTTTATGCTTTTTTTTTTCTTTAAATGATTGTTTTTCGAGTCTTTTAGCACATTTTGATTTCCCAGAGTTATTTTTACATTGAAATGGCCTAGATTTTGAAAGTCTTGGATAATTTTCTACATTGGGGTTTAGTTCTGTTAAGGAGACTATGTCTGCATTTGTATCAAGAACAGAACAGAACAGAACATTTATTGGTCCTTCAGCACATGTACAACATTGCAATAGACTTCGTCACATACAGTTTAGTCATTAAAACTAACATTTATAATATTATACACAGGTTTACTAAATATTTACATCACATTCCAAATAATCCGCCAAGTTATAAAATGGGTGCTTTTTCAGCCAACCATAAAAAGTATGATATAAATCATCATTTGTCAAGTTTTGAAAAGTGGCAGGCAGTTTATTGAATAGTTTAATTCCTAAAACTAAATGATAATTTTTGGATTTATTTAATCTATGTCTTGGTTGTTCAAGAATATGACCAAATCTTGTATTATGATTATGAATGAAACCTCTAACTCGATACATATGTAAATTATTCTTTACGTGCATTACTACATCAAAAATATACAAGTTGATAACCGTTAAAATACCAGTTTTAATAAACAATGGCTTGCAGTGTTCCAATTTATCAGAGTTTGTTAATATTCTCAAAGCTTTTTTTTGAAGAATTAAAATTGTGTGAATTCCTATTCCATTTCCCCAAATAAGAAGGCCATATCTCAAAATACTTTCAAAGAAAGCAAAGTACGCTATTTTTAAATATTCAAACGTTACTTGACTCTTAAGATTTACTAGTAAATAAATTACCCTTGATAATTTTGTCTTTACATAATCTATGTGCACAGACCAGGAGAGCATACTATCAATTTTTATACCAAGCAACGTTACAACTTTTTCATAAGCAGGCTTATAACTATGTTTATATTTGTTTTGTAGAGTGACTAAAAGTTTTTGAGTTTCTTCTTCATTTAAAAACAGTCCATTTACCTCAAACCAGTCGTTTGCTTCTTTTAATACACTAGCTGCTACATTATCTAATTGAAAAATGTCTTTGTGACTAACAAGTAAAGACGTGTCGTCCGCATAAATTGTTGAGGAACATGAAACATTTAAACTTAAATCATTAATTAAAATCAAAAACAATATAAACATAGTACTTCAAATCTATTTTTTGATATAAAACTTGGGGCTTTTATTTCAGCTGGCAAAGTGTTCCTCCTATTTTTTACCATTTGAAAATCTTCCACAATGAGTTTAGGTTGCAATGCAAGATGAATTATCTTCTCCTTTAAACCATGTATTATTGTTTCCTTATTTAGACAGTCATTTAACACAGTAACTAGTCTGTTTTGTAAGTCATGTACTTCATAAACTGAATTGCTTAACTGCAGTGACATATTTTCAAAACTAAGTTCTAAACTGTCTTTCTCTTTCTTTAATTTATTGTACTCTTCTACAAGCAAGTTTGGGTTAAGTATGTTGCCTGTTACTATACAATTATTTTCATTACTGAGGCAGCTCTTGCACCACCATTTTACATCTTTTTTTTAGCACAAAAAATCATAGTCCTTGTTCAACATTTCTATGCAGTTAATGTGAAACCATTTCTCACATGGTCCTTCACATCCAATAGCTTTATCATTTTCTCTCACCTTTATTACACAAACACCACAATTGGAATTACTATTGTCCATTCCAATTTATCAACAATCCTACGTTAATGAAATAATATAATACACATGAAATACAATAAACGTTTATAAATATTCTGAATAGAAGATGTCAGATCCTAAATAAACAAATAAAATGTCACAATTTACAAGTAAATAAAAGCTTGACAACTCAATGAGTAGGCCTACATCTATTAACACAATTGTTTGTCATAATGTTTAAAGTGTCTCATCAATTTAATATATTAAATTGAAGTCAATTCCTTAATCTCAAGGACAAAGTCCAAGTTTGTATAGTTCAGCCTTATCAAGTCTAATCAAACAGTCTGTTTAATCTGATCCCCACACAGATAATTTCTTCCAAAATGCAAAAGTCATTCAATTTTTATACTTTGTGAATATAGTTAAAACTCAAGTAACTGTCCCAAAACTTCACCAAACTCTAATGTTGATGCACCAGTTTACTCTCTTGAAAGAACACTATAATTCTATGCAAAATTTCTGAAATAAAACTTCAGATAAACCACATTTATACAGCAAATGCTGGGAGCTCAGAAAAACACAAGACTTGTCTGAAACACTTCAACTACCGGTATATAGTGAGTGTATTATCTAACCTATATAGGTTAGAGGACATATTATAGGCCTAGACTTTTGTAATTTAGTCATTTATTTTTTAACACAAGTTATTACAAATCAGTGTTCTGGACAGATGCCAGAAATATATTAGAAAGTGGATTCGTATATCCACAAGTAGCCTACCACATTTCCTTTCACTTGTCATTTTGTTCTTTATGTTTTTATATTTTTGGTGAGAGATTACTGAATAACAATTGGTCATTGGGCTTTATAATTTTTATTGAAAAGGTTTTAAATGTTAATTAGTTATATTATTTATAAATAAACCGGACGATATCTTAATTGACCAACTTTTGTTCCATGCCCATCATTTCTTCGATACCGTTATTAATCACGTTAAGAAAATAAACAGAGCTAACCATCGGTATAGAGCTTTTTGCGTAATACCAGTAGTACTTCACCGATCACGTTAGGGTTCGCACCAATTGTAATGACATGCTTGTTTTAATTTCAAGTGTCAGTGTAATGTGTATGTGTGTAGTATAACATATTTATTTTAATGTACAACGATCTCTGCGGATTGAATAAGATCTGGCTCTATAACATTTACTCATAAAAGATATGACAAGAAGTCACGAGACAGACCTCATTGAGTTAATATTAATAGTGATTTGCTACCACAAACATGCAGTTCTTATTTTATATACGCGTGAAGCCCGAAATTACCTATTTTTTTAACAGCTTACATTGTAATCTTTTTCAAACTCTCTGAGGCAAAAGCTATGATCAACAATAATTATAAATAATTAAAGCTAATCCATTACTTTGACACAACCTTTACAGCTGTTTAAACCGAAAGACAACAATAAACAGGAGGCCCAGTATTTCTTCTCTGACAAAAGTACAGAACTTATTGTAAACAACCTAAAGAGGCTTGGAGTCAACAGAGTAGTATGTATGGGTACACCTAGGATACATGAGCGAGTTCAAGAGTTGGGCGGAGATTTGGAGTCAGTTTTGCTGGATTTCGACCATAGATATGTAAGTTTTTGTATTTAGATATCAGGCTCTAATTTTAATGAGAGGGTGACAAACATACGATATCATACATTATATTTGAGCCTGTATAAACATCTATTTTATTTGACGGTACTAATTAGATTTAATTCTACACTGTTAACTACAATAATAAACCTTAATCTAAACCTTACAGTTTACACAATGGGCAAAATTCAGTTCAAATTTCTACTCCCCAAATATAAATTACAGGATCAAACTTCAGGGAATGGTTCTACAGGTCAAAATAAGAAAAAAAGGTTATATAAACATAGGCTGTGACACATACAGTCCATGTAACAGAGATATATATCAATTTAACAAGTAAATTCCCATAATGTCTAAAACATAGAAGGATGGTCTGGTAGATAAAGAGACGCAAGATTCAATAATAAATATTTATAATTCATATATACATGTATAAATTCATTTAAGACGCAAAATAGTTAAAACATAATGATTCAGATAAACATAAAATTAAAAATAAGCAGACTATAATAAAGAATAAAAAAGCAGACTTAAAAACATTAATGAGTAAAAGTATATAATGTATGTAAAATATAGAAAAGTGCAACATAAAACAAGAAACAGTGGTGCGGTTAAAGAGAACAATTAAAAAAGTAAAATAAATAGTCACATAACGAACAATTTTAATATTTAAAGTCACAAAGTTGGAGAGAGCTAAAGTATGTAAAAACCTATAAAATATAAACGTCTAAATCGGTGCACAGTGTAAAAAACCTAAACTTGATCTAATGGATAGTGCAACTTTGCTTTAATTGAAAAGGCCGTGTACCGCTAGCTGCTGGAAGGAAGATGGCTGATGGAATAGTCTAGTTGCTGTGTGCGAGTTGGAGTTTTCAACAGAAAAATGTAGATTTTTGTTGAAAAGAGTGTAAAAAAGTCATGGAATAGAAAGTGTTAACAAGGTACCTTCTATATAAACTTGGTCGATGAGATCCAACGAGTGAAAGATGTAATTTGTGAAAGTTTAATTTTTGAACAACGTGGTTTTGGTATGGCGTAATAGAGAACTCGTGAGTGACTAAGTTATCGTTTTAAATCATGAAAATCCTAGGTATAAACATCGATTCGAACAATTTTGTGAGTATAAATGGCCATAATAATTAATGAAATTTAGTCTGCATTCAAAATTTTACTTTTGTATATTATAGATAACTTCATTTAATTTCAAATTGCGTCTCAAGCCTATTTCACTTAGCTATAGATTGTATTTTTTGTTAATTTCTGACAGTTTGTTGTATTCTATTCACATGATAATGATTAATTTGTTTCTGTATAATAGCTTTATGGATATGAGTGAGTAAAAAGCATAGTTGTTTCGCCAAGATGTCTTAAATTTCTTTGTTAACCATGACGCCCATCTAGTGTGTACTTTCGCAGTCAAGAACGCATAACCTGAGAAATTAAGAGTAATAAAGAATTTTTATAAGTAATGATATGCATAGTAAAGTCAAGAAAGCATAGAGATATGTTATATGTGGAATATTAAGTTTTTTTTTTAAAGTTAAAGTAAAGGAGGTTTTTTAAGGTGAAAAGTTTATTTGTAAGGTAAAGTAAAGGAGGTTTTTTTAATGTGAAATGTGGATTTGTAAGTTGAAGCTAAGGTGAGTTATATGGTGAATAATTTTTGTAGTGGAGGTTAAAGAGAGAGAAGTATTTTTTGTAGTTGAAGTTGAATAATAAGCGAAGAGTATTAAAGGCAATTAAGAGGCCGCAGGACTTGATTTAAAAACCGCCTTTTAGTTTCCAAAGTAAGCACCAGAGTCGCTCTCTACAAGTTTGTCCGTATCACTGCTTGGAGCGCTGCCTGCACAAAGTGAGGTTGCACAACCCTCCACTGTCTGCTTGACCTTCAGCCGTAATAGAAAAATATGATAGGAGGGGGAGAATGCTTACAAAATTTAGGTTCGTCCATAAGAATCGCGTAGCGTTGACATTATTATACTCTGCATACAAACTGTAAGTTGGCAGTCGGGCCAGCCAGCTACCTGGGTTTGACCCGTGTAATCACCCTGCTCTCGCAGTTCCTCTACCTACTAGTACCATTGAAGAAACAATACTTGTTTCTTCAATGCTAGTACTGTACTTCTAATACATTCATTAACTTTTTTATCCGACTCATAATTTGTAATTCTACATATAGTATAATTTATGAGTAAGTAAACAAATAGGAGGAATGATATCAAACACGATGTGTTTTGTTTGAAAAACAATATTGTCTCATCTAATTTATTCAGCAAAAACATCAATATGTAAAATTACCCAAAAGAAATTTTGTTTATATCTGAAAATCATACCATAAATAAGTTAACTATTATTTTACAGGCCGTTTATTAAAAACTTTATCAACAGTTTAGGAAAATATGCAAAAACTTATAAATAAATACACATTGAAAATAACAACAAATATTTTACAAACTGAAGACTGTACACTAAATTACAATAAATACTTCTTCAAGCCAAGGTAAGTAAAACATTTGTGCTAAAATAGCATTTCAATTTCTTTAATAACTTTTTAGTTTACTAAGTGGGGTGCTTACATTTAGATACAGGCTACATAGCATTCACATATAATATTAACTGATTGTTTTTTTTTAAATAACACTAAAAGTTTATAGCTAAAAATTTAGATTTTTATTTCTGTTACTTTACGAATCAAAAATACAATTTCGAGAAATCTCTGATAACACTATCTAAACACATGTGTACCTCTAGCACACAGGGAGTGCGGGTAGAGGCCAGGTCAAGTCGCCTCACACTCTAGAGCGCAGGAGATTAGAAACGACCATATTTCTGTTCATTAGTCACCTAGTGAATAATGGATCTTTTTTAGTCGAAAAATTTTAATTATAAGTAGTATACAAATATATTTAGGTACCTATACAATCGTTTATTATTTTCATAATATTAAAAGACCTTTGCCATTTAGTGTCCCATGGTTAAACAAAATCTCATTCGATTAAAACAGCTTTAATAAATTATATTTATAATGAATATGCGAATGTATGTTAATCATTTTTTTCAAAAATTAATTTTATATATATGGTTTAATTTTTCAACCAACTACATATTTAGGAAATTGGTCTACTCATGACGCGACGGCCCTGAACAGCTGCCTGTGTTTACGAAATATATTGGTAAAATTTGTTTGCACCTAAGCCTCCAGCTTCGACTCACGCGTTCCTTCGTTCCACTCGCAGTGGAAAAACACGCTTTGCGAGTTTGCACCTCGACCTTGCGGCCTCGGGCTGTGCTTCACTTCGCTCGCAAACTACAAATTCTGCCGTCGATATCGGATTAGAAGATGCCCAACGGTAAAATCCTCCACCTGGATTTGAACCGGGTACTTTTATGGTATTTTACTTTTTGATCGATTTTGGGGGAACCAAGCGTGCTATAAAAGGTCGTGTAAAAAACAAAGGTCGTGTACAACTAACATGTGTACCAAATTTGGACTAAATCGGACTTAAAATTCGGCCCATAGAGTGCGAACACATATATATAGTACATATATATAATTTTTAATGACACCCTAAACGTGTTCTGGGGACCATGATCGGTGCTCATTTACTACTCCCGACCTTGAGTCTTTTCATAAGGGTCACTGCAATAGGTCATTTTTCCTATGGAAATTCGTTAATAAAAAAAAATAAAAAGTTTGATTGGGAAAGCCCATTAGGTAGTGTAGAGGAAATACGGTCGGTCCTAATCAGCTGCGTTTGTGTGTGTTGAACTTACCTGGCCTCTACCTGGACTCCCTATTGCTATAGTTACATACAAAATAATGTCTATTTCATAAAATATTTTCTTAGGCCCTACATATAATTAACATTTAATTTTTTGAAAGCCAATAGGGCGAAGCCCTGTGGCGGATTTGTTTGAGAAACAAACTTGACCGAGATTTTGGTATGAAGAAGCTATGTAACAGATTTGGGCTCTATTCATGAACGCGTAATGAAAGCCAAAGGGACAAGACTTATGCCTACAGACGGACAATAAACCCCTAACCTACTCTCTGTAAATGAGTGGGCTTCATTCACTTCGTGCAGCCAATCATATCACTGTGACACTAGATTTTGGTTTTCTTGCTTAGTTTTCGCCCTAAAAATAGAAGGTATACAGGTGATTTTTAATTTATTACTATATTAATAACTAAGGGAAACCCCTGCGTGCTTCGCGCGCCAACCCCGTTGGAACCTTCTATACACATAATCATGTTATGTTTTCTTTATAATGAAAGGGTATTAATAATAATAACCCCAAATCTAAGACGGTAAATAATGTTAAATTAATGTTAAAATCAAATTATTTCTTATATTTTATAACAGCAGTTATAGGCCCTAATAAAGGTTAAAAGAACCATTAAGGCTCAAGTCTACGCTTTAATAAAAACCTAACCTAAAATTTAGAAATACAAAGTTTGAAATTAGCTATTAATGGAAATATTACAGCAAACAGCTGTTATCTGTTATTTTATTCAATTAGTTGCTATGGTAATAAATGTAAATACATGTGTTGATTTATTAGTCTAGGCCTAATCTAAGAATATTTTCCTACTAAATTTACAAATATTTAAATAAAAAAAAATGTTTTTATTGAAATGAATTATAGCCTATGTTACTCAGTGATAGTGTAGCTTTTTATTAGTAAAACTATTTTTTCAATCGGTTCAGTACAGTTCCAGAGATTACCCCCTACATGCAAACAAAACACAAAAAACTTTACCTCTTTATAATCTTACTTATATAATTCAGTCCACCCTTAAACGTTTGGTAACCCTATTGATATCTATTTCTGAAGATCTTCCTGTCCGATTTTAGTGCTGTTTGTTTTGCATGACAGATAATGTTGTCATTACTATAAAATTTACGAAATCGATTTGGTATTTCAGGCCAAGCACTTTGAAATAAACATTTTTAGTCTCTTGAAATTTTTTCTAAAAACTCTTCCTTTTCGAGATATTAGCAACTTTATGTCGATTTATTTCAACACGTTTAGGGCCGCCATTTTGTTTTGGGTGGTCCGATTTTTATTTTTATTTAATTGTAATCACATCACAACACAACATAGAAACTTTGCCAAGAACAGAACAGCGAGGGTAGCTCGTAGCTGGCGACTGACAATCTTCCTCTTCCTTACCAAACTACGCTAGTGGCATCTGACGGACACCGGCTAAACTACTGCGGCTCTAGGCGACATTCACAATTTGTAAGGTGTTTTACAATCGATAAAAAATAATTCTTTACATGAATTAGTTCCAAATTCTTAAGTATCAAATTAACAAGTAATAAATATTCTTAAAAATGGCGTAGGTTTGAAAATTTTAGGTTTAGAAATGCAGGTTTTGTAGTTGAATGCGTTTTGTATAAAAATGCTACATTTCTTATGGGAATTCAAAATACGTATTTCATTCAAATAAAATCTGAATAAAATGTATTAAGGACAATGACTTAGGTTAAAATGAACCTATAATACTACTTAATCAAACTACTATAACAGATTTTGGAAAAAAAATTTTTTATGATTTTAATTAAGACAAATGTAAATCCACCCCATGTTAAACTGAGCACCGGAGCCTTGGGCTGCCTGGCTGAGTCCTGCCGCCTCTTAAGAGTAATGAAGTGTAGGTGAGTGATAATCCACATATAACGTTTTTTATTAGTTTGAACATTTTTTTATTTTTTATTTCAAGTTTTTTTTTTTTCGACGATCACATTTTTTTTAACAGTTTTAATCAATCTTATTTCATTTTTGTAACACTTCCCGTTACAAGGCCCGAAAAAGCTGTTTTCCAAATATCTGCCATTTTGTTTTTTGTACAAAATAATTCAAATCTAGAGAACGGTTTGACTGATTGAGTTCAATTTTTTTTTTTTTTTTGGTTTGGAAGGCGAAAAACCTAGGTGCAGTGAGTTTAAACTTGGCATGAAGTTTAACCTAACAATGATGTATCTAAAAAAATAAACAATTAAATCCAATCATGCGTTTCAAAATGGCGGTTGTTTGAAAATTTCAAACCTAAATTACTCAAAAACTGTACATTTTAACGAAAAATGTCATGACACCTTTTGTGTAGTCCTTTTGATTCCCTATCGGATGGTAAAAACAATCGGATGAATGATAAATAGCTAAGTTAAAGATACTGACAGCAAATGTAGGCCTACATACAATATTGCTGTGTTTACTGTATTGATTTAGTATGCCGGGTTGAACAAACTAATTACTACACATAACTTAACTATTACCCTTCATCCGATTGTTTTTACAGTTACACCATCCGATAGGAAATCAAAAGGACTACAAAAAAGGTATCTTGACATTTTTCATTAAAATGTACGGTTTTTGAGTTAATTAGGTTTGAAATTTTCAAACAGCCGCCATTTTGAAACGCATTTACGATAGTATCGATTATTTTTCTTGAGATATATCATTGTAAGGTTTAGCTTCTTGCCAAGTTTTAACTCAATCAGTCAAACCGTTCTCTAGATATGAATTATTTTGTAAAAAAAACAAAATGGATGGATATCTGGGAAACAAAGAGTTTTCGGGCCTATGTTTATATGAACTTTTTTTCTTATTTTGATCCATAGAACCATTCCCAGAAGTTTGATCCCATAATTGCTGGACATTCTGTATATCAAAATCTTGTGTCACAGTGTTTGTTATCTAACTCCTCCGAAACAGCTTCACCGATTTTTATGAAATTTTTTGTATATATTTGGTAGGTCTGAGAATAGGTCGTAGGCTATTTTTTATACCCCTAGGTGATAAGGGTTGTTAGTAACATCCCCTAAAACAACATATATTAATTTTTATACTTTCCTTAAAGCTAGAGAGCTGAAATTTTTTTCACTTATGTCTTACAAGATACATAAAATATAATCCAGTTTTATTTTTTTACACGTTCTGCTAAGGGGTGAAAATGTAGCAACAACCCCTAAAACTATAAATATTAATTGAATGCCGCCTAAGAACGTGAAATTTGGTACACATATTCCTCAAAGGTGCTAGAGGCGCACTAAGAAAGGATTTTAAAATATTTGGCTTTTAAGGGTTGAAACAACCCCTAAAACAATACATATTGTATGTTATACTTTCCTTAAAGCTAGAAAGCTAAAGTTTTGTACTTTTATTTCTTATACATATAAAAAATAAACCAGTTTTACTTTTCGTTACGTGCTGCTAAGGGGTGAAAATGTGATAGCAACCACTAAAAACAATAAATATTAATTGGTATTCTTTCCTTAAAGCTAGAGAGCTGAAATTTGGAACTCATTAATTAATTTTAAGAAAATGTTTAAAGACGTAAGCTGATCAAAACTATCCCGATCTATGGATTCGCATAGAGACGTATCTGGGTGATCTGCAACATCCAGCTAAGACTGTGATTTACCAGTCTGTAGATTTAGCTGTTGAAAAAGAAGATGCTCTTCACTCTGAATTCTTTAATTTTAAATTGATTTAATTTATTCAGTCCAAATACCATGACAAAGACGATTGACGGGCTGCCAGTGAACAAAAAATTCCAAACTAATTGAAAATATTATGTAATAATTCACTTTCGTGCAATAAAAGTCGAGAGAAATATATTACAAATTGTGTAACAACACAATGATGCAAAACAAATTCCCAGTAGCGAAGCACGGGTATTCAGCTAGTATATATATAATTTTCCCAATAGATCAACTTACAGAAGCTGATTCTAACCCAGAATTTACTCAAAACAATTGTCCTTTTAATATTCACAAACTGTGCCCTCACCTTACTCTTGTAAATAAACCATATATATATGATTCTTAGTTTAGATTGATATTTCCACACTTGAAATTGTCTATCTCCAGAAATAGAAATTGTATTATGTTTGTTTCAGTACAATTTCTTTGATAAAAATAAGTTTTCCTGGTTTAACATGTTCAACTGTCATTTTCTGGGAAACAATTCTAAATCAGCTGCTAAATTACTGAAGAGATTTATCTGTGAAGGGAAGATTGCATTGGTCACAGATCCACCTTTTGGTGGCCGAGTGGAGCCTCTGGCTTATACTGTTAAGGAGTTGATGAAGATGAGTGATCCTGATTCAGGTGTATTAGGTAAGAAATCAGATGGTATACAGGCTGTGTTGCCATATTATATAAAAAAAGTTTAATAGTTAAACACGTTGTTAAACACATTTATAACTTACTAGCTGGTACTTGCCACTTCGCTCGCAGATGTGATTAAATAAATAAAAGGACTATCGGGTAAATATTGTGCCTTACCATTACACGCAATAAAAAAAATCTATTTATCTACTTTTGTACTCTTTTGTCAACATCTTTTCTATTTCCAAAGGTAATAAGTGTTTATTAAAAAAAAAAAAAAAAACACAAAATGGTAGATAATTAGAAAAAGAAGCATTTCCAGACCTATGTTATTGGAACTTTTGCCTCCTAAATTTTTTACATTTCCTCATGGTACACCCTGAGTAAACAGTAGTCATAACTTATTTTGATCACATTGGGCCAAACCCAATCCGATTGAAAACAATAACTGAATATCAATATCCAGTAGAAATATAATTTTATTATTACGTAAAAATGTCAGAACAAAAATTTCTCTCTAAACAACATTGACCTTTACTATTCTTACGTTCTACAATAAGTAGGCTACATGATTTTTAGTACAGTAGAGCTCCGGTTATCTGAGCCCTGACCAACCGAATTCCGGGTTAACCGAGGTAGACAAACAAAAAATGTTCGGAAGTTCGGTTTGCGAAAGACGCATGGGTTAAAGGAACCACGTAAATTGAAATCCGCATATAGCGGAAAATCTACTGTACTGTACTTATATTAGTCACATAATGTTTCGTCAAAATTGGTTCCGGTAAATAAAATGCACAGTTTTTAATCATTATTAAATACTGTACTGTACAATACAGTAATTCCAATGCTTTGCTAATAATCAATAGGATTATGAATTTTTAAGGTATTTTGACCGGTACAAGTACTGTTTCTCTTGAGAGAATAATAGATTTTCTAAAAAATAATATAATTTATTTATAAGTAGTGAACTAAATAAACAATCAAACAAATGATTAGAATAAACAATAATATTAATCGGGTAGTCGGATACACTTAGTTGCGTAGTAAGACTAGGCAGACATCTGTGATTATTGTTTACGCGATGGTGACGTCATAATTCCTTATCTTGGCTTTTCTTGCACTGCTTCCTGCTTCTGTCCGACCTTCTATTGTATCTACCTTTACCCTACCTCTACCGGCTTACCTTCTCACACTTCTCCTTTAGTTTTTCTGAATACAGTAGTTTGATTCAGTATCAAGTAAACCCTCACTCTTAAAACATCGCGTATGTAATACTCATACTGCATATCGTTTGTTTAGTTTTCAAGCGAGCTAGTTCTGTTAAACAGAAAACACTTATGGACTTCTTCAAGCAATATTTTTTTACTGGAACATGTACTATAGTCTATATATGTCTTAAAACACTTATGGACTTCTTCAAGCAATATTTTTTTACTGGAACATGTACTATACTCTATATATGTCTTAAAACACTTATGGACTTCTTCAAGCAATATTTTTTTACTGGAACATGTACTATAGTCTATATATGTCTTAAAACACTTATGGACTTCTTCAAGCAATATTTT